>JAGFNQ010002034.1:0-69087 GCA_024364735.1 Boesenbergia rotunda | reverse complement strand
CTCAATTAAAAAGAATGGAGTTCCAAAATGCAGAGCCTTTACAATTTGATGGAAAAACTCTAGAGTTTGGTGGAAAACAGATAGAGAAACAAAAATGGGTTCAGAAGAAGAAAAATGTAGGAAATGATAATGATGTGGATATTGAAAATGATAAAACAAAAAATCGATTTCAGTTGTTGGCGGAACTAGAAGTAAAAGATCAAGACAATCATATAGCTTTTGATAAAGTCGGCAAGAGTAAAGCTTCTACAGAAGTTCAGGGAAGGAATGATAAAGAGGAGCTCATGACTGAGGTAATTCCAATAAAGATATGGCTGTAGTAAATAAATCTGTGCAAAAGGAAAATTTGCAGAAATCTAATGGAGTTTCAGTTGGGATTGAAGCAGAACAAGAGGTAAATTATCAGTTCAAGCAACATGTGTCATGGTTGAAAAGGAGGTATCTGCAAAAGATACTGTAGTAATATTTTCAATAACAGAGGATTTACAGGCTGATCATATTGATAAGCCGTGGGAAAGCAGGAGAAGAAATAATACAGAAGTTTCTAAAATATTTCAGGAGAAAGAAAATTCAGATAATGAAGTGAAGGTTTCCTTCAAAGATCTGCTTCTGATACAGAAAAGGGGTTCCAAAGAATTACTAAAGGCAAAAAAATAGAAAGACAGAGATTGCCAAATATGCTTTTCACTTTGCTCCTGGGATGGGGAAGATCGTAGAGTTACCAGAAGCAAATCACAAATACAAAAAGCTAACTCTTATAATCCTTTTTAATGGCTGGTATTATTTGGAATATTAGAGGGATAGGAAATGAAGCATCCTTGAGAAGAGTACATTTCTTTAGAGAAAATCATCATTTGAATTTTTTGGGCATTCTTGAACCATTTATTAAACTTGATGATTCTATCACTAGAAAGCTGGGTTTTGATAATGTGATTTCAAATTGCTCAGGGAAAGTTTGGTTCTTGTTTGATGCCAATATTGTTTGTGAACTACTATTTGATCATGAGCAATTTTTACACTTGAAAATTAGTTCTAATATTTTTCCAATAAAAATGATAATTACAGTTGTGTATGCTAAATGCACCCAAATAGAGAGAGCTGTTCTGTGGGAAAGTTGCTGGAAATTAGCCCAGAAGATAATGAGTTTTGGCTTGTTGGTGGTGACTTTAATGTTGTTTCAAATCCATGTGAAGTTTCTAAAGGCTTTATATCAAAACTTGGACCAGTTAATGACTTTAATGAATTTCTAATGTTATCAGGACTAGCAGATGCCGGTTTCGTTGGAGATAGATTTACTTGGTCGAACAATAAAATTTGGAAAAGGCTGGATAGAGTACTTTTATCTCCTTCTTGGAATGTATGTGATTTTTCTGTATGGGTGAACACTTAAGCAGGCCTTCCTCTGACCATTGCCCTTTACTAATTACTTTTCCTAAATTTCCTAAACCAGCTGCTTCTTTCTGTTTTCAGAACATGTGGATCATGCACTGCGATTTTCTCCAAACAGTTACTTTGAACTGGAGGATGCCAATTGCTGAAAGAGGACTCAGAAAGCTGCAATTTAAATTAAAAAGGCTTAAAGACCATTTGAAATGGTGGAATTGGGAAGTTTTTGGGAACATACATGAGAAGATTATTAAAGCTGAAAAAAGCTTTGCTGAAGCTGAAAGATCTTATGATTTAAACCCTTCGATTGATATAAATAAGGAAAGCCCAAATGCAGGCGCAGCTTCATCATATCTTACACATGGAAGAGATCTTTTGGAAACAAAAGGCTGCGATAAAGTGGATGGCTGAAGGTGAAAGAAATACCAAATTCTTTCATAGTTTGGTTAAAAAAAAGAAGATTGGCTAGTAGGATTTTTTCGAATTTGGGAAGGAGTCTGTCTTGATAAATCGGAACTCATACATGCCTCAAGCTCACTTATTTTGAGAAGTTATTAACTGGTGAGGTTTACAATTGCGAAGATGTTAATTTTAATCATATCCCAGCTTTGATTAATGCAGGTGAAAATGCTAATATCTCTAAGCTTCCGGATATGGAGGAAATAAAGAACATTATTTGGGGTATGTCTATGGATAGCACTGCTGGTCCGGATGGATTTTCTACACAGTTCTATAGATCTTGCTGGAAGATTATCAAGGAGGATTTATTGGAAGTAGTTTTAGATTTTTTTCATGGTAGCTCTATGCCAAAGGGTTATGGCAGCTACTACAATAATTTTAATACCAAAAATGGATAATGCTCAGCAATGGAAAGATTTCAGGCCAATTAGTTTATGCAATGTATCAAACAAGATTATTTCCAAATTATTATCTTCAAGATTCAGCAAAATTATGGATAAAATCATCTCACCCTCACAGAGTGGTTTTGTTTCAGGCAGGTTGATTTCTGATAATATATTATTGGCACAAGAGATTAATCATAAACTGAATTATCATGTCAGGGGTGGCAATTTAATTTTGAAGTTAGATATGGCCAAAGCTTTTGATAGAGTCCAATGGTCCTTTCTTTTCAAAGTCATGGAGGCTTTTGGTTTCTCAGCTATTGTTATCGGGCTTATTAAAAGATGTATTACTGAATGTTAGTTTTCTGTTAAAATTAATGGGCATTTATCAGGTTTTTTCCATTCTAAAAGAGGTCTGAGGCAGGGAGATCCTATTTCTCCACTTCTCTTTGTTATTGCTGCGGAATTCCTATCCAGAGGCTTAGATACTATGTTTGCTAAATATCCACAGCTTTATTTTAAAGTGGGTTGTGACGTTAAAGTGTCTCATTTGGCTTATGCTGATTACGTGATGATTTTATTGAATGGAGCTATCAATAATGTAAGGAGGGTCAAGAAGTTTTTAGAGGATTATGAGATAGTTTCGGGCCAACTAATTAATCCTGGTAAAAGTCTATTTTTCCCTGCCAAAAGTATCTCAAGTATCAGAAGAGGATTAATGGCTTCCATTACTGGTTTTAAGGAAGGACAACATCCCATTAGCTATTTGGGAGTTCCTATAGCTACTGGGAATAGAAAATCTATCCACTTTCAATTTTTAATAGATAAAATCAGAAAAAGATTTATGGGATGGAATATTCAGAGATTGTCGTACGGGGCCGTTTGTTGCTCATACAAAGTGTTTTAATTTCAATACCATTTTATACTTTGCAGGTTCTCCTACCACCCATGTCAGTCCAACATCAAATTGAAATGATATTTGCTAATTTTTTCTGGGGAATGTCTAATTCTAAAAGGAGAATTCATTGGATAGCCTGGTCTGAAATTTGTAAACCAAAATTAGAAGGAGGCTTGGGGATTAGGAAACTAGCAGATATTGCCACAGCCACTGCTATGAAGCTATGGTTCAGATTCCGGGAGCAAGGTACACCATGGGCTATCTTTTTATTAAAAATGTATTGCCGATCATCTCATCCAATTGTGGTTTCGGCTAATTGGAGAGCTTCACCCTGTTGGCGTAGATTGTTAAAAATTAGAAGATTAGCTGAGGAAGAAATTGGCTAGATTATAGGTAATGGAGAGATAAATTTTTGGTATGACACTTGGTTAGACCAAGGACCTTTATTTCAAGTATGTGAAGTGGTGGAAAATCCAAACATCAAAGTAGCTGATTTCATTAAGAACCAAGGATGGAATATACCCAAGTTGCAAAACACGGGTCTCAGATAAACTTGTGGAGGAGATCTTACAGATTGCGGCTCCGATGTTGAATGAAAATGTGGCTTCATTAGATTACAATTCAAACTGCTGTGATATTATTCTTTGGAAGCCATCTATGAATGGTAAATTCACCTTGAAATCTGCTTGGAACTATATTAGAAATGCTCAGCAGCCAGAAGAGATTTGGATAGGTTGTTGGAGTAAGATTCTATCCCCTAGCATATCAATTTTTATTTGGCGCTTTTTGAGAAAAAGATTGCCATTAGATGAAATATTACAGCAAAGAGGAGTGGAATTAGCTTCTAAATGTCAATGTTGTGATGAGGAAGAATCTTGGGATCATTGCTTTTTTACTGGTCCGATTGCTATGGAGGTTTGGAGGTATTTTTCACAATTATTCGGCGTGGATAGATATCAATTTTTAATGAGTTGGAGAGTGGGAGCTTCCTGGTCGAGAAATGGGCATGTAAAAGAGGCAACTCCCTTATTGATTTTTTGGTTTCTTTGGGGTGCCAGAAATAATGCTAAGCACCAAGGTGTTAGGCCATCTGCAAGAGGATTATATGGAAGGTTATCTCTTATCTTCAATTAGCAAATACAACAGATCTAATCAAGAGGCCTCAATGTAAAGGATGTAGCAAGGTAGTAAAAAATATGGGTCTTCAAGTGGATAACAGGGTGATTACTTCTATTGTAATGGTGAGATGGAGACTGCCGAAATATGGAGTATTCAAGGTTAATACTGATGGATGTTCCAGGGGAAATCCAGGCCCGACTTCTTATGGAGTAATTATTAGAAATTATTTGGGTCACGTCATGAAAGCAAAGTTTGGAACTATTGGAGAAGCTTCAAATGTGAAGGCTGAGCTAACTGCTATCTTGATGGGTCTGGAATTATGTATTTGCAATGGTTATACCCCCATTTGGTTAGAATCTGATTCTTTAGTGGCTTTGAAGATTTTACAATCATCTTCTTTGCCCTGGAATTACCGAAACTTGATCACTAAAATCAAAGGCTATTTAGGTCAATACCAGATCTGGATCTCTCATGTTTACAGGGAAGCTAATTCAGCTGCGGATTATCTGACAAATCTAGCCTTTAAATTCCCTGCAGAGAAGGTATTGCCTGCTGATGAGATTGATAAAATGCTCAATGGTATTTGCAAACTGGACAGATTGCTCATGCCACATATTCGTATTGCAAAAAAGTCTGTAAGCTGATATTTCTGTTCCCTGTCAGATTGAATTGAGTTGTCTTGATACATATGATATTGATTAACCTCTACTTCCTGTCATTTAGCGAGTACAGTGATAGAATATAAACATGTTTGATTGATAATTTGTAAGGAGTTGTCTTGATAGATTCTGCAGTGATTAGGTTTGCTTTTTATGCAAAATAGTTTTATCTGTCTTTGCTCTGACGATATTTGATATCTGCAAGTTCTCCTGTTATCTGCAAAATTTGCTTGATAATCCTTTCTCAAATTCGTCTTTATAGTGTGCTGCAGATTATATTACTCTGGTTTTCCTTAGAACTCATTTTACCATCAGTCTTAGAATTCTTTTGAAGGTGATGGCAAATCTTGGTGAATAACTGTCTCTTTGGCATGGTTTTTCTCCTATTGATAAATGGGCTGCTTCTTCTCTCGGATAGTGTACTTTTGCCCAGAAGTATGATATTTCTGTTAATGCGAAGATCGGTGGGGATCTCTTGTTTAGTAAATGGAGATGTTTAAATAGCAGATGAGCTATATTGTTGCCTCCTTTGTTAAATGGTTTGCCTCTGCTCTGATTTGCAAAGGCAAGTTTCAGCTGTGGGGATATCTCTGATATTATAAATGGTTGTGTATGGCTGATACTATAAATGGTTTGTGTACTGTTGTCCAAAAGAATGATATCCCTGATATCTGTGAAGAGCTGTGGGGATTCTCTGATATTATAAATGACTGGTGTATCTGATAACTGCGAAGATTTGTGGGCATTCCTGCTATTAAAAAAGGCTTTGTTTTCTCATATGGGTTTTCTGATTCTTTGCTATTATATGGCTTTTGCTTTATCATATGGGTTGTTACCTGATTCTGGTATTCTGACGCCAAGCCCAAAAAAGGTCTCAAATTTTCTATGTGTTTATGGAGCTAGAGAGAAGTCTTTGCTAAGCTGCAGTGTTTGCTGCCCATTGTATCAGGGTTTAAATAGTGGAAGGATGCTGAATTAAAAAATGGTTTCAGCAATGGGCAATATCCTCAAAAGGAGTCTGAATAAGAAAAGTTTTTGGTTTTAAAATAATGGAAGGTGGCTGAATAAACCCTCAAGTAAAATGCTTTGTTGATAGTTGATCTGGATTGATGATTCCAACGCTGGTTTTTTGGATTAAAATAGGAGATCTAACTAATTGTGTAGCCAAATTTTCCTTTTACATTTTTTGGAAATATCTGTAATTAAAAATCCTGTATCCCTATATTAGAAGGTAGGTTGATCCCCCTTTTAATACGGGTTTTCTTTTCAAAGGAATAAGATCTCTCTCTCCCCCCCCCCCCCCCCCCCCAACAAAAAAGCACCATATCGTACATTGTTTTGATATTGGCAAAGGATTCAAAGTTAAGTATTATTGGTGATCTAACAAAGTTACTTAAGTGTGCAGAAAGAAGTCCTAGCGAAGGGCTGCTAGGCACCTAGCGAAGGGCTGCTAGGAAACAAAGTCCTAGCAAAGGGCTGCTAGGCACCTGGCGAAGGACTACCAGGAAACAAAGTCCTAGCAAAGGACTGCTAGGTACCTGGCGAAGGAATGCCAGGAAACAAAGACCTAGCGAAGAGGAATGTCAGGATACAAAACTCTAGCGAAGGACTGCTAGGCACCTGGCGAAGGAATGTCAGGATACAAAACTCTAGCGAAGGACTGCTAGGCATCTGGCGAAGGAATGCCAGGATTCAAAGTCCTAGCGAAGGACTGCTAGGCACTGGCGAAGGAATTCCAGGGTACTAAAGCCCTAGCGAAGGACTGCTAGACACCAGGCGAAGGACAGCTTGGGACTGAAGACCTGGCGAAGGAATGCTAGGCACCAGGCGAAGGACAGCTTGGTATCCAAGACCTGGCGAAGGACCGCTAGGCAAAAGTCCAACCGGAGGAGCCGGTTGGCATCAGGTACATTCTCCCGAGAGGAGTAGGTGAGGACGCGTTCCCCGTCGAGGGAACAGTAGGCGTCGGTTCGACCTAGGGTTCCATTTAGGAGACCCAAAGTCAGAACTAAGACAGTTAAGGCTGTATAAACTAACATCTTATTGTTTTATGTTGTTTTGGACTAACCCTGGATGCAGGACCGAAGGAACGAGTGTCTGCAGCTCAGAGAGCCTCAAAGGAGTGAGGCAAAGGCTGAGTAGGGCGCCCGGAGTGTCCCGGGCGCCCCCAAGGTGAATACAAAACAAAGCAAAGCAAAGTGAGCTTCTGCAGCTTATTGGCGGGGCGCCCCCGTGCTCCCGGGCGCCCCCTATGCTCCCGGGCGCCCCCAACGTCTCGGGCGCCCCCAGTGCAAGCCTACGAACCAGAAGCCAGCGAAGCTAAGGGATAAGATTTGACCCGGTCAATGCGGGCGCCCCCAGCGTCCCGGGCGCCCCCGTCAAGATCTGATCCCGAGTTTGAAGGGATCAGAAGCTGACCGAGTAAAAGTCGGATCGACCGACACGTGGGGGGGGCGCCCCCAGGTGCTATAAAAGGACCCTCGAACCAAGGCTTCAACACAACAATTCATTCAACGCAATCACGCTCTTCTGCTCCCGCACTATGCTCCGGAAACCTCCCGACTCGAGACTCAAGCGCCGACGACGTCCCGTTGCTCCAAAAATTCAATCTACATCGAACGTCGGTAAAAGAAGAGTTACTTTTAAGTTTACTATACTGCTTTTGTAATATCTCTCTATAAACGTTTTGCGCACTTATAGAATTGCCCGCAGAAAACGGTCAACGACCGTGGGCCTTGGAGTAGGAGTCAACCTAGGCTCCGAACCAAGTAAAACTACCTGTGTTCGCGATTGTTTTTATTCCGCTGCGTACTTGGTCTAGTTTTTATCCGAAAAGCGTTTAACGATATTCACCCCCCTCTATCGTTTCTCTCGATCCAACATTCTCTCCTATGGAATAAATTTCCTTATCATGGTAAATCAATCCATGATTGATTTTATAAAATAAACCAATCCATGGTTCATTTTAATTTCCATGAAAAATAAACCAAACCTTGGTTTATTATATAAAAATTTATATCATCCATAATTTTATAAAACAAACCACACTTGGTTTATTTTATAAATTGAACCAAAAAACTTGGTTCTCTCCCTTTGTTGTGGGCGACCAAGCAAAGAGGATGGAGGCCGTCTTTGGCCGGCCCATCCAAGCCAAGCCCCAATGAATTAAACTTATTTAATTCATCTATTAAGTCTTCAAAAGGCTTAGCCATTTTACGCTTCCGATGCGTCTCTGAAAAATTCAGATTCGACTTATCGTTTGACTCAACCAAACTTAATCTCTCTTGATTGGAAAATCTAATTTTCATCTCATTTTAAGTCCCTCGGATTACTCGTAGTGCGTGTGACTAAATAGGCTTTCGATTTATGTTGGCCGTCTATAATTAATCAATTAATTAATCGAAAGATCAACGGTTGACCTTAGAAACAATTCTGAAACCCTTCAGTAGCTATAATGAATCGTGCCCCATTCCCTTCACCATCTTATACCCACTTGGTTCAGGACATGGTCTATGTGTGTCAATCCCCACTAGGCTGACTACGTCACACCTAGCCCAAGTAACGTTTTCTCGTCCTACGGATTCTAATTACTCTCATGTATTTAAGAGATTCATACTCTGAACATGTCATGCTTTGGCCAGAGGCTTCGAGTAACAATCCGACGATAGGCCTCGGGTATACATCTCCTCGCAAGGAGTGGTGAATCCTTTGTAGGCTGTTCAAACATCTTCGGGCACTTCGGCTTATACCCAATCATCCTGGGTCCACACCTCCTTGGAGATGCTTGCTTAAGATGTCAAAGTATAAGTCTCCATGACCAAGATGACTTGAACACCGCAAGTCAAGGAACATCGCACTTAAGCTGCAGTAAGAACTTCACTGACATATCTATATGTAGACTACCATATGAAGTTTTACAGTCAGTCACTCCAATGAACTAGTTCCCTTAACTAGCATTCATGTTTATCTCCGGACATCTCAATGTCACCAGCCAGTGAGAATCAGCTGATTAGAGAATAACCCATGCTAGTCTCAATAGAATTGATAGTGTCCGTATTTATCAATTCATCGACTAGGGACAATTTCAATACTTCACAATTGCACATGTAGAGATAATCACTAGTTGTAAATTCATCATAAATTCTCTCATGCTGTGAATTGTATTGTGGACATTCAGTAAATGAGTTTAAGATCTCAATCAAATACACAAACATGTATACTTAAATAGTAAATATTCATTTATTAGAATAAATGATTACAATCATAAGGCTGCCTTAGGAGACTTCTCTCATATCACTAACACATTCGACCCCAAGTAACGGTCCCCCTTTTTTATCGGATCTATGGATAAGCACCCTCAATATCACGGAGTCATCATGACCCTTAAATATCGCAACGGGTCACACTTAATGACGGCGTGGACCGTTTCAAGGACTATCCCTGTAATTGACAAAGGTGGGAGGTGGCATAGATCATGGGACGCGCCAAGGTAGCCGCCGCAGGTATAAAAGGTAGTCCAACCCCTCCGGTAAGGGGGTTATGCACTCTCTGCTACTGATAGATCTTTCTGCCTTATACTTTTCCTCTCTATCGAGACACTGACTTGAGCGTCGGAGTGGGCTCCGCCGCACAACCTCCGACGTGTTTCCCTAACGCTCGTGTTGATCTCGCAGACGCTCGTGTTGATCTCGCAGGGCACGGAGTTCCTCCTATAACGTCAGCATCCGCGTGGGCTGACCCTGGTGACTGGCCGTCGACGTTGATTTCTTCCGGAACAATGATGAAGCACAACAATAAAAAAAAATGAAACAAGATGATAATTTGGCCATGGGTAGCTTAAGTCCAAACTCCGCCCCCCCCCCCCCCCCCCCCCCCCCCCCCCCCCCCCGCGCCGCTTTGAGCTTTTTAATTGTTATTCTTGTGTGTTTTAGGTGGAAGCAATCCAGAGTCTATTTGCTACACGTTTCCTTGCTTACACATTTCCTTATTGTGTTTTAGGTTGCTCCATTGACTTCCATTCTTTTTAGTATTGCTAATTTCTATTTTCTAATTCGGAACCTAGGTTGGTGGTAAAAAAAAAAGAGAAATATATATACCAATTAGTTCAACTATGGTTGAAATTGATTTCTTTATCTTATCAACTTATACCATTAATTGTCATGATTACAGGGTGGACTCATTGCCATTGATGTTCTTACTGTCAAATGGATCCAGAATGATATCATTTATTTTGGAACAACTGTTTCATACTTTGGCTTCCTGAGTAATGGTAACATCATAAATTTGGTTTGCTTTCTATATTTTATTTCCTAACATTGCTGTATGATCATGCTCCAATACCTCTTGTGCTTTAGTCAATCTATGTGCTATGCTTCCATGCAGACAATCCTTATGCATTCCGTAGTGATCAATATCTATGGGAGTGTGTAGTCTACTAGAGTGATTAATATTTTCAAAGTTCACTGATCAGACATTTATTTAAAATTGTAAATAAATTCTTTCTTGATGTAACAGTCCACATTGATTCAATCTTCTGAATATTATGCAATAGAAGTTAACCATAGTTTTACATTAATTGCAGAGTTTGAAAATTCATTTGGTTTCAACATGGAAGATGTATGGACACTATTCTCTATGCCTCTTTCCAAAGTGAATTTGCTTTATTAATTCATGATAACTCATTATGCTAAGAACTCCTGTTATACTAAGTATGGTAAAGATAATTTTCCTTGGTCAATTGATTTCTGTACCGTGTTTAAATTGTTCTTGTGCACTGATCCTGTCGCGAAGTGGGGTGGCAGTCCCATGGGCCAGACGGGCCTCCCGGGTGGCACGAGCCGATGAGGAGGCCGGTTGATGACCGCTCCTTGCCACGTTCCTGCAAGACAGAGGCCGTTAGCAAACTCACCGGGGAAATCCCCGGTTAGGCACTCCAACGGTCAAGTCAGTCTCCATGGGCAGATTAGGAGAAACTGAATGGAAATGAAGTAGGGGATACGAGAACTCGCGCGCGCGTACTTGCAGCAGGGGGAGTGTCAAGCTTATATGACCAGGGGAGCCGACAAACCTTATTCATACTGATGGGACAAGGGTGTGGTGGCTGTCAGCTCGCATGGAGCATTGGGGAGCAGTGCAGCATGGTGCGGGGTGCTCGATCAGTACGGGAGTACTGGCTGCGCAGTACGAGGTTACTAGATGCGCGGACTGACCGCGAGATGAGTAAGATGTGCAGTACCCCGATAGCAAGGTCGTACCCTGGATATGATGACATAAGGGGGCATAGGGGTGAGACAGCCTGTACCCCGAGCGCCGACTGGCAGGTCCGAGTGCTGAGGACCGGGTCGGGTAGGGACCAAGGAGCGCGGATAGCCACGCCTTCGGCTGGTTGAGAGAGGAAGCGCAGGGTACTCCCTGAGTCAGGGGTTGCTGCGAGATGTTTACCTGGTTTGACTATGGCGCCCGACCTTGCTCTATGTCGGGGTAGGGTCGAGGAGTATGGACAATTAGGAGTTCGTCTAGGTGGATGGCCGAAGGGCGACCCTACCGTCCCCGTCGATGCTCTGATAAATCCCATCCTCCCTCCTTTCTAAGGAGGGTCTTACGGGCGCGGGGACCTACCCGTCTATACTGCTGTTGAGCTGTTGATCAAACCTTCTTGCACCAGGATGGCCGGTGGGCACGACATATGCCCATACCCGTAGGCAAGGCCGGGATCATAAGTGTCCCCCTCGAGTCTAGTCGAAGGAGGCGGCGAGTCTGACTGACTGGACCATCTTCGGTTCACGTAAGCCTGGCGCACCGGGCGGGGGGGGGGGGGGGGGGTCCTAGTCCCGTTGGGGGGGGGGGGGGGGCTTCTCTGCGGGCTTGTCGAAACCTAGGGATCCCGGTCGGCTGGTGAAGCCACCTCGTTTTTCTTGTCGTTGCTGACGACTCAGTATCCCTAAGCAGCTTTGGAAATTCCCCTTACTACTGCTTACAATTGGGGAGGGTTCTACGCGTCTCTTCCCCATTCCTTCTCCAATCATCGAGGCATTTTCCGTTCGTCCCCCGAGGAACGAGGTTGGGCGCACGGCGCCTTGTTTCCTGGGCCCCATTGGGCCTGCTCATGCGGCTGTTACTGGCGGCCGCCTCTGCCGTGGCCCACCACCAGGTGGCCCCGTCCCCCTACATAACTGAGAAAAGCACTTTCGTCCTTCACTCCGACGTATTGTCTTCTCTTTTCCGACTAGGGTTGCGGCTACTTCTTGGTGTTCGTCGCTTCTTCTCGCGGGCAAAACTTCCTATCTTCTTCGTGTCCCCTGGTCTCCTCGTCTCTCAACCCCCACCCCTGGTATGTCACGGCGAGGTCCATTCTTACCCGTGGCGACCTCGAGGCTATTAAGGCGGAGTTTCACATTCCGCCTGACCATGATGTTCAGTTGCCTTCTCCTTCGGATCAACCAGCCACACCTCCGAGATACTACATTACCATTTCGCGGGATCACCTACAGGCGGGTCTGCGCTTCCCCATCCATCCTTTCATTGCCTTAGTATGCCGCTACCTCCGCATCAATCTGTCTCAACTGACCCCCAACTCCATTCGTCTTCTCTGTGGGTCTGCCATCCTCTTCCTGTTGTATCGCCTTTCCTCACACGTCGAACTTTTCCACCACTTTTTCTATCTGAAGAAGCAGGAATGGGGCGAGTTTGTCTTCCAAGCTCGCTCGGGGACTTCCTTTCTTTCTTCCCTTCCTTCCGCCAGCAGGGGTTGGAAGGAGAGGTTCTTTTTCATCCACCCTGTGGCCTTCCCGACCTGGCCACTTAACTTCCGGTTGGATTTTCCTCAAATGCCCCCTCATCACACGGATCCTCGGAAGTTTCCTCCCTTCGAGCGCGCCCTTTCCTTATTCAGGGATAGACACTACCCAGTCGGACCGCTTTTGGCCGAGGACATCCTATCCGCGTTTGGCCTTAGTCCGGCACCATTCATCCAACCTGCTTCCTTCGGTAAGTGATCTTTCTCTTTTACTTGTCCCTTGCTGTTTCTTGACTTCTGCTTACTGGCCAGCTGAGATGATGTACCCGGCTACTCCTGAGGGGGGTTTCGGGTTAGGGACCGCTGAAGAAATGGAGACATGTCTCCGAGAGGTGATAAGGGAGCAGCGGGTCGTGCAAGGGCGGCGCGCAGCCCTGTTGGCTGAGCAGGAAGCTTCTCCATCCGATTCTCCTTCTCCTGCCTCCTCTACCGAGGAGGGGAAAACTCCTCAGTCGGGCTCAGAGGATACCCGGCCTTTGAGCCACTCCTTGCGGCGTCCTGAGGGCGCCGATTCTGTGTCTGCCCCGGCCGACCCCTTGGGGGCCTCCTCCAGTCGGCCCAGCAAAAGACGGAGGGGTGAAGCGTCGACTACCACCCTCCTAGCGCTACCACCACCTCCCCCTGCGGTGCTACCACTGGAGCTGACGGTGTTGCCTTTGAGGGAGGCATCCCCACCTTGCCCGGAATGGCCTACTAGTGAAGGCCTGCTACATATGCCGTCACCCTCGCTATCCGACTGGTGTCTGAGCATGACAACGCCGAGCGGCACCGCCTCCATGCGGTCGAGAGATGTCCGACTATATGGTCCAATTTTGGATAGGTTCATGGCTGGCTTGCGGGCAAGTGGCTCGACGAGCCACAGCGTCTGGGCGGATGACTTCATGTCCTTGGCTACTCAGGCATGTGTCCATCGATTGAGGCGTGCCTTATCCCTTCTTTTGCTGACGGGTTTGTTTCTTGCAGTCTTGGGCCCAAAGCTATAGCATGAGCTCACGCCAAGGCCCGGTGTCGTGCTGAGAGGCGTGTGGAAGACCTGGAGGCTCGGCTCCGCCACACGCAGCTGATTTCCGTTGATGACTCATTGAATGGATTGAGGGAAGAGGTTATCGACCTCTAGGACGTGTTGCGCCAGACCCAGGAGGAGCTAGAGATCGCCAAAGCTCAGATTGCTGCTGCCGACGCTGAGGCGGTCCGAGTGCAAGAGCGAGTGATCCAGGTTGAGCAAGCTCACCTCCATGATTGCAAGCGCAAGGGCGAGTTGCAGATGGAGCTTCTGAGATCCCGGTCATATCTCTACTGGGCCAACGAGGAGATTTTGCCCCTTCGGGCGTAACTGGCAGCTGAAAAGCGAAAGACGGATTCGCTTAGGAATCAACTTCAGGATTTACGGTGCCTCCGTCCAGCTTAGGACGCGGCTCAGGTAGAATTAGGGGAACTGCGTGAACGGCAGGCATCCTGGGCTGCCCTACAGGCTGAGCTAGCGGAGCTGCGCACCTATAAAGAGGCTGAAGCGGGTTGATTAGAGGCCCGCCAATTGGCGTGTCTAAATGCTCCGACCCATGCTGTCGAGATCTCCCGGCGGTTCATGGAGGTGATGATGCAATATGGCCTTAACGTAGTTCGTCAACTCAGGCTTGGTGGGTATTTACCCCCTGATATGCCCTCCGACTCGGTCCGGCTCTCGAACTTGTGCAAGGACCTGCCAGACGTGATCGACCGACCCTTCAGGTGAGATGAGTGTCTCTGCGTTTCCTATTTTCCAATGTACGAGGGGCTTCCCGCCCTGATTTTTGTAATGTGCCTAAGCCTCTAAATGTGACGCTGTCCTTTTTACTTGCTTGAGTTGTGTTCCCTTTCGACCATGATGGATGTATGGGTGAACCGGGTGCACGCTTATTGATGAGTGCGATTCCAGTTCGCGGGACGGCTGTCCTCTTTCTAGTGCTTGATTGCGAGGGTTTTCGGTCTTCGTGGCGTGCGCGGGGGATCCTGGCTTGTGTCTCCACGTGAGGATCCGGTCCTTTGATCAGAATATATGGCGGAGAGACCTAGAGGTAAGCAGCTTGTGGGAGTTTTGGCCTCGTGGCCCAGTGGGACCCGGGGAGCGTGGGCCGTCACGCGTCCGCTCGGGGCTCGTGCCAAGGGATTAGCGAGAGCTAGCCCGTGAGAGTTTTGGCCTCTTGGCCGAGTGGGACCCGGGGAGCGTGGGCTGCCACGCGTCCGCTCGGGGCTCGAGCCAAGGGATTAGCGGGAGCTGGCCCGTGAGAGTTTTGGCCTCTTGGCCGAGTGGGACCCGGGGAGCGTAGGCCACCACGCATCCGCTCGGGGCTCTAGCCAAGGGATTTACGGGAGCTGGCCCGTGAGAATTTTGGCCACTTGGCCAAGTGGGACCCGGGGAGCGTGGGACGTCACGTGCCTGCTCGGGGCTCGAGCCAAAAGATTAGCGGGAGCTGGCCCGTGAGAATTTTGGCCTCTTGGCTGAGTGGGACCTGGGGAGCATGGGCCGCCACGCGTCCGCTCAGGGCTCGAGCCAAGGGATTAGCGGGAGCTGGCCCGTGAGAATTTTGGCCTCTTGGCTGAGTGGGACCCGGGGAGCGAAGGCCGCCATGTGTTCGCTCGGGGCTCGAGCCAAGGGATTAGCGGGAGCTGGTCCGTGAGAGTTTTGGCTACCCTTATTCCCTTCTCGTTCGAATTACCAGGTTGACAATTATTTCATCTACCTTCCGAACATCCAGCTCATTTAGTGCCATGTGTCCCGCGATTATGGGCCTTTCAAGCGTCAGATTATGGCCTGCTTGCCTTGGGCAGCGGAACGATCCTTCGCTGTCTTTCCGTATTTCCTGCCCATGCCTCTTTGCCCGGCTGTAGGATTGGCCATTATATACGACCTTTCCACCAACGGCTGTGATTAATTGCTGTCCCCTATATAGACTCAGGCGACTGTCTCCTTCACCGCGTCTGTCTTTTCTTCATACTCATTCGTCTTCCCCCTTTTCCTCCAACCTTCCCCTCTAGTGTCCCGGCGTTCTTTTCAGGATGCTGCGTGGCTTCCTTACGGCGGAGGCCAAAGAGAGGGCGGTTGCATATGGGGCGGCGATGGCCGCCCTGCTTTCGGAGCCTATCCCTATCCCCTCTGATACCGCTCCGCCAGTCACCCCGGCATTTCCTTCTCCGACGTCAAACCCTATCGCCGTCCTATCCACAGATAAGGGCGAGGTGTTAGAGGAAGAGGCGCTAGATTCTGATATTGAGATTTTGCCCTCAGATCTTTCCACCTTGGGGCCCAGTCATCACCCAGACCGTTCCCGCGACTGCTCATCTCCCTTCGGCACTGTGCCCTCCCCTCCTCGAAAGACTCCCTCTCCTTCTTCTGCGGCGAGCTCGCCTGCTCCATCGGTGGCTGCGCCGGTTGTCCTTGCCCCTCCTTATGCCAGGGACACCTTGCCCGCGCCCCCTTCGCCCCAAATTGCTCCTCCAAGCGAGCCAAAGAGCCCACCTCGCCCTGTCCTTTGGCTCGGGGCTCCTGCTTGCGTAGCACCTACGCAGTTTGCCCCTGTCTCCTCAGCGCTGGGGCCTGGTCACCCCTCCGTTCCCCTTGTCTCTGCCAGCTCGACTGGCAGGGTGTCCGTTGCCCCCTCTCCTTCTATTCCTGATCAGACCCGGGATCTCCGCCCGATACATCTCATTCTTCCTTCGCGAGCTGATCCCTCTGCTGCTTATGAATTTCAGGATCCAGAGCCACTAGGATCAGCTAGGGTGGTTCACCTACATGCTCCCCTAAGCGGCCGCGTATACCAAGGTCTTCGGTCCTTCGACCGTCAAGACCCTATCGCCCGCATCGATGGCCTGGTCGTGGACGCCTGTTGGGTATGTTTCTCTGATAGCTCCTGCTCGCTTGGCCTTTTTCCTGATTAACCCTTCGCTTCTTTTGTAGTTGACTGGGGCCCTATATGACATGGGTGTTTCCTTCGCTGCCCAGAATAGATCCCTTCGTTAGCTAGAGTCCCGTCGGGAGGCGCTGGAAACTCAGCTTCGCTGCGCCCGGCCCCCGCCAAGTGAGGAGGCCTGGAATACGCTGCGCTGTGAGAACGCGGCCCTTCAGGGACGGGCCGCCTATGCTGAGGCCTAGCTTCGGGATCTTTTGACAGAGCTGAGTGCAGCTCGAGCCTCTGATGCTCAATTACGTCAACAACTAGCTCACTTGGAGGGAAGCGAGTGCCAAGCCCGGACCGGGGAACTTCAAGCAGGTTCAGAGTTGGCCAAGGCCCAGGCAGATCTTCTGGAGGCCAACCAATTGGCTGCTACGCTGCTCACCACTTTGAAGGCCAAGGAGGAGGAATTGGCGGCCTGCCAAAGCGACCTTCTGCGGAGGCGCGAACGTCATGAGGCTCGGAAGGCTAAGGCGCAGGCGACCCGTGAGGGGCGTGGTAAGGCGCCGGGTGGAGCCTCGTCGCAACCTTCGATGGCTCCTCCGTAGTTGTAGGTCTGCCCCCTTTTCTCTACCTGATGTAGACGAGGGCCGAATGGTTTGCCATGGATGTCGCTTTCCCCCTTTTATTGTCTTCTTTTTCTTGTATTTGCACCTTTGCATAGTTGTTGCTAGAATGATGGTGGGGTCGGCGACGCCTGCTAAGCTATGGTCGTGGCGTCTCGACCATTCAGGCCTTTAGACATAGGCGGTGTTCCCTTAGCGCCCCCGACTTGGGTGAGCTTGAAGGGCGTCTTGAGCTCGAGTTGGTCCCTCAGACCATTCGAGGACCCGATGAGGTGTGCTTAGTTAAAGGATCGTAGTTTGCGGGGGCTTAGCCATCCCCGGCCCACCCGTGAGCTTAGGGCGATGTGCCGGGCGGGGGTCATGCCTCTTAATTGAGGGCCGAACCAGTAGCCAATTAAGAGGCAAGTATGAGCATGTTCGCTTGGAGCTTCCAAGAGCAGTAATCATCGCGACCTTGATTTGGGGGCCAACTCGGGGATGTAGCCCTAGTGGAATGAGGGGTGTGGCTCCCTGGTTGAGGAGTTCGTGGGGATTCCAATCCCGCAGAACAGCCTCGGGGTTAGTTGGTCGGGTGACTTCTCGGGCAACATGTGCCGTTATGCGTCTGGCCGAGAGCCGATCCGAGGGAAGGGCTTGCGCGGGGCAAGAAGAAGGGCGCTCGGTCGGGTGACCTCTCGGGCAGCATGGACCGTCATCCTTCTGGCCGAGAGCCGATCTGAGGGAACGGCTTGCGCGGAGCCGAGGCTTCCCGGTTGAGGGCATCTGAGGGAGCGTGGGTCGCTATGCTCCGCCTGAGAGCCTCGCCGAGGCTTCCTGGTCGAGGGCATCTCAGGGAGCGTGGGCCGCCACGCTCCGCCTGAGAGCCTCGCCAAGGCGTCCCGGTCGAGGGCATCTCAGGGAGCATGGGCCGCCACGCTCCGCCTGAGAGCCTCGCCGAGGCTTCCCGGTTGAGGGCACCTCAGGGAGCGTGGGCCGCCACACGCCGCCTGAGAGTCTCGCCGAGGCTTCCCGGTCGAGGGCATCTCAGGGAGCGTAGGCCACCACGCGCCGCCTGAGAGCCTCGTCGAGGCTTCCCGATCGAGGGTATCAAGGAGCATGGGCCGCCACGCGCCACCTGAGAGCCTCGCCGAGGCTTCCTGGTCGAGGACATCTCAGGGAGTGTGGAACTCCACGCGCCGCCTGAGAGCCTCGCCGAGGCTTCCCGGCCGAGGGCATCTCAGGGGGCGTGGGCCGCCACGCGCCGCCTGAGGGCCTTGCCGAGGCTTCCCGGTTGAGGGCATCTCAGGGGGCGTGGGCCGCTACGCGCCGCCTGAGAGTCTCGCCGATGCTTCCCGGTCGAGTGCACCTCAGGGGGCGTGGGCCGCCACGCACCGCCTGAGGGCCTCGCCGAGGCTTTCCGGTCGAGGGCATCTCAGGGGGCGTGGCCCGCCACGTGCCGCCTGAGAGCCTCGCCGAGGCTTCCCGGTCGAGGGCATCTCAGGGGGCGTGGGCCGCTACGCGCCGCCTGAGAGCCTTGCCGAGGCTTCCCGGTCGAGGGCATCTCAAGGGGCGTGGGCCACCACGCGCCGCCTGAGAGCCTCGCCGAGGCTTCCCGGTCAAGGGCCTCTCAGGGAGCTGTTAGATATTCTAGGCCGCAAAAACCGCTTTTTGCGTTGCGGAAACCCCAGAATTTCGGCCACGGATCCGTGCGAACTTATAAAATATAATACGTGTACAAGTTTAATTACTAGATCTACACTAGATCTACATGATAGGGTAGTTACCTTTGTAGCGTAGCCCTTCGCTTTCCCACTCGTCCAAATAATGCCGGATCTCGTAGAGTATCAAAATAGATACTCCTCTAGAAGTATCCACACAGACAAAACACCTTGGAGAATCGGTTGTGCTAGCAACCGTATCACAACTCTTTGTGAGAAGAAAGAGCAAAAAGGAAGAAGTAAGAACCCTCAAAAGCAATGCCCGCCCAAGAGGCGTTCATCCACATTCTTTTCATTATCTCCACGCAACCACAGCCAACCCAAATAGCCTCCAATTAATGCATGATTAATTCACCAATTAATCATCATTAATCCTTGCCATAATCATGTCCCCAATTAATGCAAGATTAATTAATTAATTAATCACCATTAATTCTTGCTGTTTTCATCATGCATGCTTGCATGTGTCTAGCTAAATTCAAGTTCAACTTGAGTCTAACTCAAGTGCATGTAACTTGAGTCCATCTTGCATGTGGTTAGATTAATCCAAGTTCAACTTGAGTCTAACTCAAGTAGATACAACTTGAGTCCAACTCAAGTGTGGTTGCATGTGGTTAGATTAATTCCAAGTTCAACTTGAGTCTAACTCAAGTAGATACAACTTGAGTCCAACTCAAATGTGGTTGCATGTGGTTAGATTAATCCAAGTTCAATCTTGAGTCTAACTCAAGTAGATACAACTTGAGTCCAACTCAAGTGTGGTTGCATGTGGTTAGATTAATCCAAGTTCAACTTGAGTCTAACTCAAGTAGATACAACTTGAGTCCAACTCAAATGTGGTTGCATGTGGTTAGATTAATCCAAGTTCAATCTTGAGTCTAACTCAAGTAGATACAACTTGAGTCCAACTCAAGTGTGGTTGCATGTGGTTAGATTAATCCAAATACAACTTGAGTCTAACCCAAGTCTTGGTCATCCAATGCTCATTTGTTCTTAACTAAAAGAACTCATCTCCAAATATAATGTCCTTTTTGTGTGTGACCCTATAGGTTCTTGTAACATTGGCAATGTCTCCAAACACTTTTAGAGACATAAGCAATGAGCGGTATCTAGCAACACATCATTGCTACCCAAGTTACAAGAATGTTGAGATCCAACATCACCTTGTGACTAATAATTGTGACTCTCACAATATATGATAATGTCCCTTTATCCTTGATATCTAGATTGATTCAATTGAGGCATAGACCGTGTCATCCTCGAATCAACCTATATCTTGAACTCCAAGTAGACTCACACTTATCAAATGAGTTCAATATCTCATATTGACTCATTTGGGCATGGTCATGCACTTTGTGGTCTCACTCTATCAAGAATACGATATCGCTCCCGTCATATAGGAGGGATAGATCCCATCTACATCACTCATATCCCTCTCCATAATTTGTTACATACCCAGTAATCGCCTTTATAGTCCACCCATTTACGAGTGACGTTTGACAAAGCTAAAGTATGTAACTCCTTATGTAGGAATCCATGGTGACTTCAGGTCCAAGGACTAATAGTCATACTAATAGCCACATGAGAAAGTATATGACACTCATATAACGATCCATGATACTTTCTCATGGCGGGTCATTCAATATACATTCTCTAATGCATACCCATGTGTCAACTTGATATCTCTATATCCATGACTTATGAGATCAAGTCATCATATTGACCTACATGCTAGTCTCTACGTATTAACATTGTCCCTGAATGTTAATACTCGACTAGGAATAATTTAGAGTAGTGTTCTCCATATCATCTTACTATCGATTCAACCAATCGATTGATATAGATAAGAACCTTCTACTCAAGGACATTATTATACTTAGCTAATTGGCACAAATACACGTAAGTATAATAACCATAAAACATGCCTTTATTTATACATAGGAATATGATACAAATTAGTCCATACAATCATTACATGATCGGCTCTAGGGCTCTCACCAACAGGAGCGTGGGCCGCCACGCGCCGCTTGAGAGCCTCACCGAGGCTTCCCGGTTAGGGCACCTCAGGGAGCATGGGCCGCCACGCGCCGCCTGAGAGCCGCATCGAGGCTTCCCGATCGAGGGCATCTCAGGGGGCGTGGGCCGCCACGCGCCGCCTGAGAGCCTCGCTGAGGCTTCCCGGTCGAGGGCATCTCAGGGAGCGTGGCTCGCCATGCGCCGCTTGAGAGCCTTGCCGAGGCTTCCTAGTCGAGGGCATCTCAGGGGGCGTGGGCCCTAAGAGCCTTGCCGAGGCTTCCCGGTCGAGGGCATCTCAGGGGGTCGTGGGCCGCCACGCGCCGCCTGAGAGCCTCGCTAAGGCTTCTTGGTCGAGGGCATCTCAGGGGGCGTGGCCCGCCACGCGCCGCCTGAGATCCTCGCCGAGGCTTCCCGGTCGAGGGCATCTCAGGGGGCGTGGGCCGCCACGCGCCGCCTGAGAGCCTCACCTGGCTTCCCGGTTGAGGGCATCTCAGGGAGCGTGGGCCGCTATGCGCCGCCTGAGAGCCTCGCTGAGGCTTCCCGGTCGAGGGCATCTCAGGGAGCGTGGGCCGCCACGCGCCGCCTGAGAGCCTCGCCGAGGGAATTGAAGCGATGACTGTTTCCCCCGAAAACCATCCATGAGAGCCGCACAAAATAGATGAGATGCTTCCAGAAGACCTGAGTTTGGACACGCGGCGAGTATATAAAATATATCCAGTTTTCCCATACGTAGTGCACACATAAGCTGTGTCTGGAAGGCCGGACCATAGAGATACATAGAAGATACGAGGTACATCCAGAAGGCCAGACATCAGATGCACGGAAAACGTAGCATACATCCTTTTCCTCATCCGACTGGCCTTTTCCGCCTTGCTAGAAAAAGAGCAAGTCAAGTACTGCCCTGAGGGGATCTGCCATAAGGCCTCCGGTGCATTAATGACTCATCTGAAGTCAGATGAAGAAAGGCTCGTACTCCCAGGGAGCGTTAACCGTCAAAACCCAGATGGATCTCCCATTTCCACTTCCGATCAGGCTACTGGTGTCCCTCCTTGTAGCGCTAAATTTGATCCTGTCGCGAAGTGGGGTGGCAGTCCCATGGGCCAGACGGGCCTCCCAGGTGGCACGAGCCGATGAGGAGGCCGGTTGATGACCGTGCCTTGCCACGTTCCTGCAAGACAGAGGCCGTCAGCAAACTCACCGAGGAAATTCCCGGTCAGGCACTCCGACGGTCAAGTCAGTCTCCATGGGCAGATTAGGAGAAACTGAATGGAAATGAAGCAGGGGATGCGAGAACTTGCGCGCGCGTACCTGCAGCAGGGGGAGTGGCGAGCTTATATGACCGGGGGAGCTGACAAACCTTGTTCATACTGATGGAACAAGGGTGTGGTGGATGTCAGCTCGCATGGAGCACTGGGGAGTGGCGCAGCATGGCGCGGGGTGCTCGATCAGTACAGGAGTACTGGCTGCACAGTACGAGGGTACTGGATGCGCGGACTAACCGCGAGATGAGTAAGATGTGTGGTACCCCGATAGCAAGGTCGTACCCTGGATATGATGACATAAGGGGGCGTAGGGGCGAGACAACCCGTACATCGAGCGCCGACTGGCAGGTCCGAGTGCTGAGGATCGGGTCGGGTAGGGACCAGGGAGCGCGGATAGCCACACCTCCGGTTGGTAGAGAGAGGAAGCACAGGGTACACCCTAAGTCGGGGGTTGCCGCGAGATGTTTACCTGGTCTGACTGTGGCGCCCGACCTTGCTCTATGTTGGGGTAGGGACGAGGAGTATGGACAATCAGGAGTTCGTCTGGGTGGATGGCCGAAGGGCGACCCTACCGTCCCCGTCGATTCTCTGATAAATCCCATCCTCCCTCCTTTCTAAGGAGGGGCTTACGGGCGTGGGGACCTACTCGTCTATCCTGCTGTTGAGCTGTCAATCAAACCTTCTTGGCGCCAGGCTGGCCGGTGGGCCCGGCATATACCTATACCCGTAGGCAAGGCCGGGATCATGCACTATTATTTTTTAGTGTGTAGCCATGTGTTTGTATCCTTCACAACCCTATTTGTTTTCTTGGTTGCATCAAATCTATATGTTTTCAATGGCCAAAGTTAATGAACATATCTATTAGTTTATTAGTATATGAGTCTCAATGATATGCTTTGTTGATTATTCTTATTATGTAACTGGCTACTGAAAGATATATTTGGAAATAGATATTATGGAGGATCTGTTAGTATTAATCTCAGAGCTAATTATGATATAATTGACTAGGAAATATTTTTTTATCATATTCTATTAATAAAGATAAAATTTGGTTATTATTTTTTACTTCATATTGTGCCAAATGAATAAGTATAATAATGTCCCTAGGTAATAGGTTATAATTTATATCATATCAATTAGTTGAATTTATAGTGAGATAATATAAATAACACTACTTTTAACTATTCTTAGTCAAACATTATATTTAAGGGCAATATTAATGCGTTGAGAATAGTATGTAGGTCAATTGATGACTTGATCTTATAAGTTATGGATATGGAATATCAAATTGACACATGAGTATATATTAGAAAATATGTACTGAATTAATCCGTTATGAGAAAGTTTTATGGATCGTTATATGAGTGTCATAAATTTTCTCATAGTGACTATTGGTATGAATAGTTCTTAGATTTGAAGTCACTATGATTCCCTACATTAGGTGTTGTATGCTTTGGTATCGTCGAATGTCACCCGTAACAGGATGGACTATAAAGTTGATTATTGGGTATGCAACAAATAATGCGAAGGGATGTGAGTGATATAGATGAGATTTATCCCTCCTATATGATGGGAGTGATATCTGTGGGTCCCTTGATCGAGTAGGACTATTAAAACGCATGATCATGCTCAAATGAGTCAATATGAGATATTGAGTTTATTTGTTTGAGTGAGTCTACTTAGGGATCAAGAAATATAAAAATTAATTAGAGGATGACACTGATATGCCTCATTGATCAATCTAGATATTGAGGATAGAAGGACAAAGTCATATATTATAATAGACACGAAAAAATTATGTCGGATCTTGACATTCTTGTCACTTGGGTAGTAATGATATATTGCTAGGTACCGCTTATTGTTTATATATCTAATGTGGTTTAAATACATTGCCAACGTTATGAGAACCTATTGGGTCACACACAAAAGACACAATGTTTCAGAAATAAATTGATTTTAGTTCGACTAAAATGAGATCCGAAATTGGATTAATTAAGTTAGACTCAAGTGAATCTAATTGGATTATGGGATTGAGTCTAATTCGAGTTAGATTTATTTAGATTAGACTCAATCGCTTAAGATGGTTAATGATTCATTATAATATTTAATGAAATATCATTAGAGAGGAATGCCAAGAGTTATTCTATTTATTGGATGTGTAGAAGATGAAAAACTAAATGGAATACTAAGAGGCATTGATATTCATTGTGGTTTATGAACATTAAAAGGAAAAGAAACTCAAGGGACAACAATTCTTGGTATTCATTGGATGAATACAAAAGGGCCTCTTGTCATTTTCGGAAATGAACAAGTGTTCATTATCCTTCTTCTTCCTTCCTCTATCTTCTTGGATGAAACTCCTTTGTGTAGGTTTTGGTCTTTCCGTGTGAACCATCCCAATTTACTAGAACAACTAAGGTGGTTCATCTCCGAGATCGAGATCGTGTTCATGTGGATACTATTAGAGGCATGACCATCCTGATCGTGTAGAGATCTGACGAACCGAGGACTAGCAGGATAAGCGAAGGACACGCAACGAAGGTATAATTCCTTTAGATAGAATTTTATACGGTTTTTTTTGTATGGATTGCTTAAGGATCTTGTTTTTCTACTGCGTGATTTGTTTGTTTTGCGCACAAGATTCCTACAGGATCATATATCAAGGTTTCATCACTCTCTATACTCTTTCCAATTGTATCTAATTCTATGGCAATCAACCAATTGTTGTATCTATTTATCTCGTTTTCTTTGAAGGTTTCTTATGATATATCATTCATGGAAGCAACTCTAGGGTTGGTACAAAAAAACGGTTGCATTTCCCTTGGTATTGTAGTAGTACAGCTCCACAAATTATTTTTGACAATGAGGAGTTTTGGTACTTCATCAAAATTTCTTCTCAATCCTTTTTTAGTTGCAATGCCAATTATTTCTAGTAGATGTTGGAGCCAATATCTGACATGGGTTAAATGGAGTCGAAACGAGTCTGAGCATCAATGCTTCTTATTTTGAAAAATTGTATTACTGATCCTGCAAGTCTATGTAGTAGATATTGGGTACTTAAGAATTTTTGATGGCTAATCTTATCACCAAGTAATGTTTTTACTATTTGACTTTAGTTAAGGGACATGGTTATAGAAGGGATCTCTTTACTACCAATTGGGTGGGTTATGAAGCATATAATCTTCATTATCAAAGACAAAATTGCTGATGGACTTATATCTATACACTGGTATTAGTAGTGAAATCAATAGTTAGTCCTTTTATCCTTTGATTTTCTCGAAACATTATTGAATCAACATTATGTATTATGCATTATGATCCTGAAAGCTATTTATTTTTTTCAGGTTGTGAATTGCAATGTGATCCGGTCAGGGTGTTTCATCGTCCGGTCGGGTGTTTTTTTATGAGTAGGGTCGGATGGGTTTCTGAGTGAGTCAGGAACCCGATTAGATTGAATCCGGCCGAGGGCAGTTCGATGGGAAGAACCCAGGCTAGACATGGGTCGAGTAGGAAAGGATAAAAGCAGGGAGACAGGCGAATGTCTAACTTACCACGATCGAGGTCAGACACTTGGGATAGGCTACCCGAGGTCGGGAGCTCGGGGCGAGACGATCAAGGTCAGGCACTCGGGACAGGCTACCCGAGGTCGGGAGCTTGGGGCGAGACGCCCGAGGTCAGGCGTGCGGGACAGGCTACCCGAGACTGGGAGCTCGGGGCGAGACGCCCGAGGTCAGGCACTCGGGACAGGCTACCCGGGGTCGGGAGCTCAGGGCGAGACGACCGAGGTCAGGCACTCGGGACAGGCTACCCCGAGGTCGGGAGCTTGGGGCGAGACGCCCGAGGTCAGGTGCTCGGGACGGGGCGCCATTAGTCGGGCAAGGATTGTAATCATGAAGAGGCCACACCGATGACAGAGCCTGTCAAATCTCCTCCTTATAAGAGAGAAGTCTCTGACTTGAGCAGAGCTCTGCGTAATCACCCGCATTAATGAGGCTCAGATGGGACAGTGGGGACAGATTGTCAGGCGGCTGCAGCAGTCTCACAGGGCAGCTAAAATTATCATTAGCCCAGTCTGTCAACTGGCCCGGCCTTAATGAGATAAGACATCCCTGACAAGTCAAAGAGCTTCCTCCCCCTATATAAACCCCCTTTTTGCTCCGAAGGGGGGATTGCTGCCATTTTGCAACCACACCACCATTTTGTGAGCGCTGTTTTGGTCCGAGCTGAGTGACTTGAGCCTTGTCCTCATTCGAGCCCGAGTCCGACCCCCCAAGTTACAGTAGACCGGGTCGTCTTGGTCAAACCGAGTCAACCGAGTGAGAACCGATCTTCGCTTGTCGACAGGATCAAATTTGGCGCCGTTTGTGGGAATCTGCCTGATCGAAAGCCGAAGATGAGTGACTCCAACCGGGTGACCGTGACACTTTCGCAAGAAGACCTCGAGTTGCTGATAGGCCCCAGAGCTCAGAAGTTAGCAGCAGAGCAGGGAATAGCCGCCAGAGCTCAGGAAGGTCCAGTCGAGCCCACAGCTCGGGTGGGCACTGAAGGAGGAACTCACCATGGGGACAGCCCCCATTTCCCCGAGCGCTATTCGGCCCCGCAGAGGGGACAGGACAGTCTGATCCCCATGAGGCTTCTTCCAGCCAAGCTAAAGCCGACAAAGGGAAAGCTCCCCTTACTTCGGCCCCGGTAGAACATACAGGATTCCCCTTTTCCAGCCGAGTCTTGCAGGAGCCAGTACCCAAACATTTCCGCCTCTTGTCCATTCCCGAGTACGGAGGGGCTACCGATCCAGAAGAACATCTAATGAAATTTGAAAACACCTCGTTGCTGCACCAATACTCGGATAGTATTAAGTGTCGGGCCTTCCTGACCACCTTGGTCGGGCCGACTCAAAGATGGTTTGACAGACTCTCAGAGGGATCTGTGACGGACTTTGCTGACTTCAAGAGATTATTCCTTCAGCATTTTGCGAGTAGCAAAAGACACCATAAAACTAGCCTGAACCTCTTCACCTTGAAGCAGGGCACTAAAGAGACCTTGAAGGCTTACATCAGGAGATTTAATCAAGTTGCACTAGATGTGCCTACTGCTACGTCTGAGGTGCTGATTAGTGCCTTCTCCCAAGGTGAATTTTTCTTTGAGGAACCAACTAACAGTACCATCTTCTGATCCTGCTTTACAGAAAGCTCTACAGTCTTCAGCAGGTTAAGCAACTGAGGAATGGTAGTCTCCAGTTTGTTCATCCGATAGTTCATCACAAACTGAGTAACTCTTGGGCAAACAATGCAGAATTAAGTCAATACTTAGTTCGTGATCCATTGCAAATCCGAGTGTGCCTAGTCGCTCAATGTACCCCAATATCTTTAACATAAACTGTGAAACAGAAGTGCCTTCTTGCATCTTAGAGGTGAAGAGGAGTCTGGAGACCTCAAACCTTTCGGATCTCGCCTGCTCGTCAAACAGCTCATGAAGATGGAAGACGATGGTATGAGCATCTATATGCTCATGCTGCTTTTGTAGCTCAGGTACCATAGTGGCCAGCATGATGCAACTCGCAAGTTCAGAATCGGCCATATGTTTCTGATAGGCCACTAACTGGTCTGGAGTTGCATCTTCAGGAGGATGGTTGGGAAGTTGTTCTTCAAGGACATAAGCAAGCTTTTTTGCCTTGAGGACTATCCTCAGGTTTCGAAGCCAGTCCATGAAGTTTGGCCCAGTCAGCTTATTGGTATCCAAAATGGAACGCAAATTCAGAGAAGACATGATAAGGTGATTATCCTAGAAATACAAATTGAGGTTATGTGATGAGAATGATAAAGAATGCATCAATATACATTAATTAAATCCTATTTATTTTTTGAATTGAATAACCCTTTTTCTCAATTCGGGAGATCGTAGGAACATCTCCAAATAGGTTGATATCCAACCATAGATAAGAACAACCATGGCTAGAGTCCATCAAGTTATTCTTAGCTATGAAGGTAGGTAATTATACCGATTACATATTATACATATGTAACTATCACATTATGCTATCAACTAATTGAACGTTTACATAAATCATTGGGTTGTTAACTCATTAACAAGTATGCAACAATATACATAGCACCCAACTGCACCTCTCTTTACATCGACCTTGGCTGTGGCACAATAAATCGATACTCCAAGCTTAAGGTTGACCCATTAATCAAGAAATAGTTTTAATATGGTTGGAGCTCATTCAACCGTTTAGTCAGGCTTGGATGTGTCCAACAACCAAAACTAAGGATTGGCCCCTGGTCATCACAGCAATTATAGCGAATTATCAAGTCCACAGGACCATTGTGGATACAGGGAGTTCAGTAAATATTTTGTACTTGAAAGCATTTGAGCAGATGCAGATCGAGACTACTGAGCTGCAGCCGGTGGCTACTCCTTTATTTGGATTCACAGGTAATGAAGTCCAGCCCCTTGGCCAAATCAAACTGGCCATCTCGCTTGGGGAAGATCCCCTGAGAAGAACCAGATGGTCAACGTTCCTAATAGTGGATGCACCTTCGACTTATAATGATATCCTGGGCCGGCCGGCACTTAACGAATTTCGAGCCGTGGTGTTGACGTTCTATCTGAAGGTCAAATTCCCAGTAGGAGACCAAGTTGGCGAAGCTAGAGGGGATCAGAAGGTAGCTCGCCGCTGCTATGTCGATGATGTCCGGTTAGAGGTAAGGAAGACCTTCCGAGCTCCCCCTGCCAGCTGTAATGTAGTGCAATCCTCTCCATAGGCTGAACTGATAGAAGAAAAAGAAGAGGTCCAACTCCTGCCTAACAGAGAAGAAACCAAGATAAGAATAGCTCCGGGATTGCAACCCGACCTTATACAGCAATTGGTAGAATGGCTGACTGAGAATCACGACGTGTTTGCTTGGTCCCAACAAGATCTGAAAGGGGTCAGACCTGAGGTCATGGAGTACAAGTTGCACGTTTATGCTGATGCCCGACCAGTCAAACAAAGAAAGAGAGACTTCAGCCCTGATCAGAATAGAGTCATCCAGGCAGAAGTGGAGAGGCTGTTAGAAGCAGGACATATCCGAGAAGTACAGTTCCCTGCTTGGCTGGCCAATGTAGTACTGGTCTCTAAGCCGGGAGACAAGTGGAGAGTCTGCATAGATTTCAGAGATCTCAACAAGGCCTGCCCTAAAGATTATTATCCCCTCCCCTGAATTGATCAGATAGTAGATTCTACAGCCGGAAGTGAGCTAATTTGTATGCTAGATGCTTATCAAGGGTACCATCAAGTGCCATTGTTCCCGGGTGATCAGGAAAAGGCTAGTTTTGTCACAGCTGAGGGCACCTACTGCTACACAGTCATGCCATTCGGGCTCAAGAATGCTGGGGCAACATATCAAAGGCTGATGAATAAGGTCTTCAAGGAGCAGATCGGGAGGAATGTAGAAGTGTACGTGGATAATATTCTTATCAAATCCATACGGGCAGCCAATCTGATAGAGGACGTGCGAGAAACTTGCTGCACTCTCCGAAGGTATGGCCTGAAGCTCAATCCATCCAAGTGCCTATTCGGAGCTAAGAGTGGGAAATTCCTCGGCTACATCCTGACTGAACGAGGAATAGAAGCTAACCTGGGTAAGGTAAAAGCTCTGTTGGACATGCCTCCACCCAGGAACTTAAAGGAGGTTCAACGCTTGACAGGAAGGATCACTGCTCTATCTTGATTTATCTCCTGGTCAGCTGATAGGAATCTGCCCTTCTTCAAAATCCTGCGCAAGGCCACCAGATTCCAGTGGGATGCTGAGTGTGACCAAGCTTTTGAAGAATTGAAGACTTACTTGGTCAGTCTGCCAGTGTTAGCTAAGCCCGGAGAAGGAGAGCCATTGTATGTTTATCTGTCTGCTACTGAGGGAGCTGTGAGTGTTGTACTTGTTGTTGGATCGAGAGAAACGATAGAGGGGGGGGGTGAATATCGTAAAACATTCGGATTAATAAGTTAGAGAAATTACGCAGTAGAAATTTAAATCAAACACGCAAACACCAAGTTTTTTACTTGGTTCGGAGTCGCGGTCGGCTCCTACTTCAAGGCCCACGGTCGTTGACCGTTTTCTGCGGGCAATTCTATATTTTCGCAAAACCAGTTTACAAGATTGAATTACAAGTATAGTAATGTAAACTATAAAGAAAGCTCTTCGTTACCGACGTCCAGTGTGGATTGTCTTTTCGGAGCAGGAGGACGTCGTCGGCGCTTGTATCTCGAGTCGGGAGGTTTCCGGAGCAGAGCGCGGGAGCAGAAGAGCGTGAATGCGTTGGAAGAATTGATTGTTGGATGTCTTGGGGTCGAGGGCCTATTTATAGCCCCTGGGGGCGCCCGGAACGTCGGGGGTGCCCCCCACGTGTCAGCCGATCCGATTCCCTCTCGGTCAGCTCTGATCCCTTAAAACTCGGGATCAGGCTTTGACAAGGGCGCCCAGAACGCTGGGGGCGCCCGGGTTGACCGGGTCTCCTCTTATCCGTTGGCTTCGCTGGGTTCTGCTTCGTTAGCTTCAACTGAGGGTGCCCGAGAGCAGGGGGCGCCCGAGAGCACGGGGGTACCCTGCCCATAAGCTGCCGAAGCTCATTTTGCTTTACTATGTTTTGTGTTCACCTTGGGGGCACCCGGGACACACCGAGCGCCCTACTCGGCTTCCGCCTCACTCCTTTGAGGCTCTCTGAGCTGCAGACACTCGTTCCTTCGGTCCTGCATCCAGGGTTAGTCCAAAACAACATAGAGCAATATTATATTAATTTTATACAGCCTTAGCTGTCTTGGTTCTGACTTTGGGCCTCCCAAATGGAGCCCTAGGTCGAACCGACGCCTACTGTTCCCTCGACGGGGAACGCGTCCTCACTGTTGGTGCAGAATGCACCTAAGTCAAACCTGTGTTTTGATAATGGCAACATAGGTCAAAAGTTAAGTCTTTCTTATTTTCTAACAAGTTAATCAAGTGTGCAGGAAAAGCCCTAGCGAAGGACTGCTAGGCACTGGCAAAGGAATGCCAGGAAAGAAAGTCCTAGCGAAGGACTGCTAGGCTCCAGGCGAAGGATAGTCTGGGACCGAAGCCCTAGCAAAGGACTGCTAGGCAACTGGCGAAGGACCGCCAGTTTACAAGACCTGACAAAGGACCGTCAGGCAAAAGTCCAACCAAAGGAACGGTTGGCATCAGGTAAATTCTCCCGAGAGGAGTAGGTGAGGACGCGTTCCCCGTCGAGGGAATAGTAGGCGTCGGTTCGACCTAGGACTCCATTTTGGAGACCAAAGTCAGAACCAAGACAGCTAAGGCTGTATAAATCTAATAATTTATTATGTTATTGTGTTTTGGACTAACCCTGGATGCAGGACCGAAGGAACGTGAGTCTGCAGCTCAGAGTGCCTCAAAGGAGTGAGGCAACTGCTGACCAGGGCGCCCGGAGTGTCCCGGGCGCCCCCAAGGTGAACACCAAACACACAATCAAAAAGTGCGCTTCGACAGTACAAGCTGCGGGCGCCCCCGTGCTTCCGGGCGCCGCCGCTGCTCCCGGGCGCCCCCGCTGCTCCCGGGCGCCCCCTGCGTCCCGGGCGCCCCCAGGCGCGTACCTCGAACCAGAAGCCTTCGAAGCCAATAGATAAGGTTTGACCCGGTCAATCCGGGCGCCCCGAGCGACCCGGGCGCCCCGGTCAAAGCGGATTCAGAAGATCAGACGCGACCGAGGCTTGTGCGGATCAAAGGCCACGTGGGGGGCGCCCCCGACATCCCGGGCGCCCCCAGGCCCTATATAAAGGGCCCTCGACCCCATGCTTCGGATATCAATTCTTCCAACGCCTCAAAGTTCTTCTACGCTCGCGCCTTGCTCCGGAAACGCTTCACCTCGAGCCGACGACGTCCTGCTGCCCCAAAAGAGTCGACCTACTCCGGACGTCGGTAAAAAGAAGAGCGTATTTCTTTAATTAATATTTCATTGCACTTAATTTTGTAAATCATATTGTGTAACTTATTTGCGCCAAATATAGAATTGCCTAAAGTAAACGGTCAACGACCGTGGGCCTTGGAGTAGGAGTCGACACAGGCTCCGAACCAAGTAAATAGATTGCGTCTCTGTGTCTTTTCGTTAATTTCCGCTGCGTACCTATTCTATATGAATCCGAAAGTTTTCCGATATTCACCCCCCCTCTATCGGGCTTCTCGATCCAACAAGTGGTATCAGAGCGGGGAATTCAAACTTGGTGCAACCACCAGTTTGAAATATTTTTTTTCGGATTTTTTTTTAATTTAATTAATTTTTTTTTCTTTATCCCGCACTGCTAATCCAAGACCAAGTCTTGGGACACCTTTTTTTTTGTAAAATTTCCTTTTACAGAACAAATGTCTATGCAAGAGGGATTCAGCACCGCTAGACCTCCACTCTTCAGTGGAGAAGACTTTTCCTACTGGAAAAGTCGCATGGAGGTCCACCTGAAAACTCAGGCGGACATGTGGATCATTATCCAGTCCGGTCTGGAGATACCCCGAAATGCAGAAGGACTTCCACAAAGCTACTCGGAGTGGGACAACACTCTAAAGCGCAAGATAGAAGCCGACGCAAAAGCAACGTAAACCCTACAATGCGAGCTAACAAAGGAAGAGCTGAACCGAGTGGGCCCCTTCAACAGTGCAAAAGAGCTATGGACAAAACTGATAGAGCTGCACGAAGGGACTTCAGACACCAGGATCAGCAAAAGGGATCTGCTACTGAATAAACTCTACACTATCAAGATGGCCGACAACGAAACAGCAGCCCAGCTCCACGCATGAATCCAGGAGGTAATGAACGGTCTTCACTCAATAGGTCACAAGGTTAAAAACCGTGACCTAATAAGGTATACTCTAAACGCCTTTCCTAGAAACACCTTGTGGGCATCTATGGTAGATGCATACAAGGTCTCTAGAGATCTGTCTAAAATAAAACTAGATGAATTATTTTCTGAACTAGAATTGCACGAACAGACTAACACCAATTCGGTCGAAAAAGGTATCGCTTTCATTACAGGTAAAAATTTAAAGACAACGAAGAAGAAAACTGAACCTGAACCCGAGTCTGACACAGACTCAGAAGATGAAGAAGGAGATCAAACTAAGCTGGTCCGGCTCGCTCGAAGCTACTACAAGGAGCTGAAGAACCGAACCAACAAACGAAAAACCGGCCGAAGAAAGGACGAACCAACTGAACCAGCAAACAAGCCCAATGTGACCTGCTACGAGTGCAAGAAAAGGGGCCACTACAAGTCAGAGTGCCCTAACCTAAAGGAGACTAAAAAGCCGAGAAGAAAGAAGGCACTGCAAGCAACCTGGGATGAGTCTTCCTCAGAAGAAGAAGAAGAGGCACCCCAGTCCAACCTCCTAGCTCTGACCGCCTCAGATAAAGTCGAGACAGAATTAGAACAAGAGGACGACGAGCTGACCTTCACAGAAGACGGAGAAATTAAGGTAACTGGTTTTAATAGATTACAGTTAACTGAATTGATTTCTTTTCTTTCTCGTGATTTGGCAAAAGCCAAACTCCGGGTCGAATCCCTCCGACAGGAAGTAAAACTCCTGAAAGAGGGAGCTGACTCTAAAACCTCAACCGAGAAGGTTCAGGAAGGAACTCCCACTTAAGTTGAAAAACTTGAAAAGGAAAACTCCTCCCTGAAAACTCAGGTTAAGGATCTTAGATCAGCCCAAGAACGATTCACTTCTGGTTCCAAAAATCTTGACATGATTCTTGGGAAACAGAAGTCCGTTCTAAATCGATCTGGACTTGGCTACCGAACCAAATCCCGACAAAGATCGTATTTGGCTGTACTGAATCAGTCCAGAGGCAAAATTCAGGCATGGGTACCTAAACCATGCCTGAACAAACCAACTGAATCAAATCAGTATTGGATCCCCAAGGACAAGATTCACATCTTGCCTAACCATCACCGTGACTTTAGTCCAGGGGGAGCCAAACTGAAAACCATTTTTATTATTAGATAAACTTGTCATTATTGATTTAAATTGATTGTATGATTGTTTATTTAATTTCTGCAATATACCATGCTTAGACTCAGGTTATTTAAGGACTGAACAAACTTAGCTGAAATTTGATAACATAGTATTGGGTAGAGGTGAGACGATAGTACGTTGGGGAAACCAATTCTAATAAGATCAAGTTCACTTGGTCTCTTTAGACTGGCGGAACTGGCCGAAGTTACCGATCCAAAACCCAAACTAGTTAGACCAGAAATTTTTCAGAAATTGATTTTGAAAATGAAACTTCATTAAAAGGCTTTGTCAAGGAAAGGGTGGATGATCCCATAAGGCTTCGGCCAAAGAAGGCCTAGTGCCTCGTCAAGACCTGGAAGCCAATTTTTGAATTTCAAATTCAAATTAATTCTTGTTAAATTCGAATCTAACACAAAATTTCAGTTATTTATAGATTTAAACATTTTTAATTGTTTTCAAAATTAATTAAGTTTTTAAATGTAATTGTTTTCAAAATTAATCAAACTTTTCAAAATAACTTCTAATCAAAACCTGTCTCACGAAACCTATAAGGTTAACGTGATTGAAAACCCTAAGATTTGAGTGAGACAGTAGAATTAAGACTCAAGTAATTTTTTGGATAATCTTGTATTTGTCAAACCTTGGTCAAACCATGGTCAACCTTGGTCAACACAGTCAAACCTTGGTCAACATGGTCAAACCATGGTCAACCTTGCCAAACTATGGTCAAAACAGTCAAAATCAATCCTAACCATGGTCAAATTGATTAAACCATAGTTAAACAATGACAAGACAAATTTTTGTCTCTACATACCCTTGAGCAGGGCGCCCGGGACCACATGGGCGCCCCCCCTTCACTTTTTCGTTCCTCGAGACAGAAAAGCTGTCTTGCCCTTGACCAGGGCGCCCGAAACCACACGGGCACCCCCATCACCTCCAATGCAGTCAAACCTGCAAAACAACCTGTTGAGGGCGCCCGGACTGTCCCGGGCGCCCCCAACCAGTCCTTTAAACTGCCTTTGGCAGCAGCCCTGACCAGGGCGCCCGGACTATCCCGGGCGCCCCCATGAAATTGCCTATAAAAGGCATCCGAAACTCCTTCACTTCCCACACCAAAACCAACCTTCTTCTCCACTTCTTACTCTTCAAGAAGACCTTGAAAGTCCTCTCTCTCAACTATGCCTCCTCGAGCCGTCCGGTATGATTAGTGATTTTATTGCATTTAAATTTATTCCATGCAATATCTTTATTCATTCTTTAAACTCTCTTAACTTAGAAGACGCCGACCAAATCCGGCCAACCCCGGTGCCCAACCTAGTCCCGACCCTAGATTTCCTAATCTAGAGTTATGTAATAGGTTCGCACAAACAATCTACAAGCCTATTAAAACGAGTTATCTCAATAAGCACTTTTTTACCCAATCATGCTGAAGACTTGGAGACAAATCGGGGCTACTACACCGAGTATATGAGCGCCCTTAGAGCTGAGCGGGAGGCCAGAGATGCACAGTATCTAGAGATGATGGCACGATTTGATGCATGATAGCCTGACCCGTCCGATCATCCCGGTCCTTCGTCGTAGATTTACTTATCATTGTACCTATTTGACTATCCCTACTCAGTAGGGGGACTTGAGTTTGACTGCTTGACCGTATTTGAACCATGACTACCTGCTTTATTTTCTGTTGACCAGATTATGAGTACTTGTTCTCTTTTCAGTTAGGATTGTGTTCAGTAGAATAGCTTAACTCAATTGTTTTTACTCTACTTGATTTCAAAAATAAGTTTTCTAAAATGTTCTATTTTTGAAAAAACTGTTTTATTAAATTTCAAAATCAGTTTTCATTTTTAACTTAGCTTTATTTCAAAAATCAATTTTAAAAATCTTTTCGATTTAGTTGTATATTAATTTGAAAAACTACCCCCTTCAAAACTAGGGCTTTTTCGAAAATGGACATAGCTTAGGCTTTAACCCTAGAACTGCATGCACCTATAGACTTAGAAGCCAGCATCTCACAAGCACCTTAGGGTACTTTTGATTGATAACCTAGAAAGGGTTGAGATGCTTAGGTCTTTGCCTCAATTCAAGATGCTTTAAGTCAGTGCATCTGCAGAAATTGGGGCACTAAATACAACTTACATAGCAATCAAGTTAAGTGTCAAGTTTAGAAAATCTAACTTGAACAAAAACACTTAACTTAACTAACCCTAGCAAAAACTACTGTTTATAACAGTTAGTAAGTAGCTAATTGGGTTAGACAGGCCCCTACAGAGATAATTGATTGATTTAGTGTAAATTTAATTATGAATTGATTCAGTACAACAAAAATTTTACTTGTTTCCTTTAGTTATACTGTACTTATTTGTTTTGATATATGGCAAAGGGGGAGAGATAGGAAAGGAGAGTAAAATTTTCTTTTCTATCTTTTTCTTATCTCTATCCTTTATGCAAAAAGTATTCAAAAGTTTAACTTTTTGAAAACTACTTAAGCTTTCAAAATTTTGATAAATACTTAATCTTTCAAAACTTCTACTTAAGCTTTCAAAATTTTGAAAAATACTTAAGCTTTCAAAACTTCTACTTAAGCTTTCAAAATTTTGATAAATACTTAAGCTTTCAAAACTTCTACTTAAGTTTTCAAAATTTTGCTAAGTATTTAAGTCTTTCAAAATATCTACTTAAGCTTTCAAAGTTAACTAAGTACTCAAGTTTTTTTTAAAAGTTAACACTTTCAAAACCTTTGAGTACCTTGAAACTTAAAAGCCTCAAACTTTTTAAGTACTCAAAAATCATTTTTCAAAAAATTTCCTATATACTGTTAACTTAAGTACCTAAAACTTAAGTTTTCAAAAGTGTAAGTTTGTTACCCCACAAATTCTTGAAAAATCTAGGGGGAGATTCCTTCCAGGGGGAGGGAACAAAAGTTAAAGCCTTTTTCATATTTTGCTTAAACTTAACTTTTTGAACTAGGGTTGCCATAAATCAAAAAGGGGGAGATTGTTGGTGCAGAATGCACCTAAGTCAAACCTGTGTTTTGATAATGGCAACATAGGTCAAAAGTTAAGTCTTTCTTGTTTTCTAACAAGTTAATCAAGTGTGCAGGAAAAGCCCTAGCGAAGGACTGCTAGGCACTGGCAAAGGAATGCCAGGAAAGAAAGTCCTAGCGAAGGACTGCTAGGCTCCAGGTGAAGGACAGTCTGGGACCGAAGCCCTAGCAAAGGACTGCTAGGCAACTGGCGAAGGACCGCCAGTTTACAAGACCTGACAAAGGACCGTCAGGCAAAAGTCCAACCAAAGGAACGGTTGGCATCAGGTAAATTCTCCCGAGAGGAGTAGGTGAGGACACGTTCCCCGTCGAGGGAACAGTAGGCGTCGGTTCGACCTAGGGCTCCATTTTGGAGACCAAAGTCAGAACCAAGACAGCTAAGGCTGTATAAATCTAATAATTTATTATGTTATTGTGTTTTGGACTAACCCTGGATGCAGGACCGAAGGAACGTGAGTCTGCAGCTCAGAGTGCCTCAAAGGAGTGAGGCAACTGCTGACCAGGGCGCCCGGAGTGTCCCGGGCGCCCCCAAGGTGAACACCAAACACACAATCAAAAAGTGCGCTTCGACAGTACAAGCTGCGGGCGCCCCCGTGCTTCCGGGCGCCCCCGCTGCTCCCGGGCGCCCCCTGCGTCCCGGGCGCCCCCAGGCGCGTACCTCGAACTAGAAGCCTTCGAAGCCAATAGATAAGGTTTGACCCGGTCAATCCGGGCGCCCCGAGCGACCCGGGCGCCCCGAGCGACCCGGGCGCCCCGGTCAAAGCGGATTCAGAAGATCAGACGCGACCGAGGCTTGTACTGATCAAAGGCCACGTGGGGGGCGCCCCCGACATCTCGGGCGCCCCCAGGCCCTATATAAAGGGCCCTCGACCCCATGCTTCGGATATCAATTCTTCCAACGCCTTAAAGTTCTTCTACGCTCGCGCCTTGCTCTAGAAACGCTTCACGTTGAGCCGACGACGTCCTGCTGCCCCAAAAGAGTCGACCTACTCCGGACGTCGATAAAATGAAGAGCATATTTCTTTAATTAATATTTCATTGCAGTTAATTTTGTAAATCATATTGTGTAACTTATTTGCGCCAAATATAGAATTGCCCAAAGTAAACGATCAACGACCGTGGGCCTTGGAGTAGGAGTCGACACAGGCTCCGAACCAAGTAAATAGATTGCGTCTCTGTGTCTTTTCGATAATTTCCGCTGCGTACCTATTCTATACGAATCCGAAAGTTTTCCGATATTCACCCCCCCCTCTATCGGGCTTCTCGATCCAACACTCACCTACTCCTCTCGGGAGAATGTACCTGATGCCAACCGGCTCCTCCGGTTGGACTTTTGCCCAGCAGTCCTTCGCCGGGTGCCTAGCTGTCCTTCGCAAGGTCTTCAGTACCAAGCTATCCTTCGCCTGGTGCCTAGCTATCCTTCGCTAGGTCTTTGTTGTTAGTGATATGAGAAAAGTGTCCTAAGGCAATCGCCTTATGATTGTAATCATTTATTTTAATAAATGAATATTCACTATTTGAGTATACATGTTTATTATTAGATTAAGATCGTAAACTCATTTACTGAATGTCCGCAATACAATTCACAGCATGAGAGAATTTGTGATGAATTCACAAGTAGTGATTATCTCTACAAGTGCAATTGTGAAGTATTGAAATTGTCCCTAGTCGATGAATTGATAAAAATGGACACTATCAATTCTGTTGAGACTAGCATGGGTTATTCTCTAATCAGCTGATTCTCACTGGCTGGTGACATTGGGATGTCCGGAGATAAACATGAATGCTAGTTAAGGGAACTAGTTCATTGGAGTGACTGACTGTAAAACTTCATATGGTAGTCTACATATAGACATGTCAGTGAAGTTCTTACTGCAGCTTAAGTGCGATGTTCCTTTGACTTGCAGTATTCAAGTCATCTTGGTCATGGAGACTTATACTTTGACATCTTAAGCAAGCATCTCCAAGGAGGTGTGGACCCAGGATGATTGGGTATAAGCCGAAGTGCCCGAAGATGTTTGAACAACCTACAAAGGATTCACCACTCCTTGCGAGGAGATGTATACCCAAGGCCTATCGTCGGATTGTTACTCGAAGCCTCTGGCCAGAGCATGACATGTTCAGAGTATGAATCTCTTAGATACATGAGAGTAATTAGAATCCGTAGGACGAGAAAACGTTACTTGGGCTAGGTGTGACGTAGTCAGCCTAGTGGGGACTGACACACATAGACCATGTCCTAAACCAAGTGGGTATAAGATGGTGAAGGGAATGGGGCACGATTCATTATAGCTGCTGAAGGGTTTCAGAATTATTTCTGAGGTCAACCGTTGATCTTTCGATTAATTGGGGATCATGATGTACTACTAGGTGTCACTCATGATCGTTCTATAATTGGTTAATTATAGACGGCCAACATAAATCGAAAGCCTATTTAGTCACACGCACTACGAGTAATCCGAGGGATTTAAAATGAGTCGAAAATTGGATTTTTCAATCAAGAGAGATTAGGTTTGGTTGAGCCAAACGATAAGTCGAATCTGAATTTTTCAGAGACGCATCGGAAGCGTAAAATGGCTAAGTCTTTTGAAGACTTAATAGATGAATTAAATGAGTTTAATTCATTGGAGCGTGGCCTGGATAGGCCGGCCAAAGAGGGTCCCCACCCTCTTTGCTTGGCCGGCCACAACAAAGGGAGGGAACCAAATTGTTTGGTTCAATTTATAAAATAAATTAAGTGTGGTTTGTTTTATAAAATTATGGATGATATAAATTTTTTATATAAACCATGGTTTGGTTTATTTTTCATGGAAATTAAAATGAACCATGGATTAGTTTATTTTATTTTATAAAATCAATCATGGATTGATTTACCATGATAATGAAATTTATATAAAGAAATTTATTTTTCATGGAAATTAAAATGAACCATGGATTGGTTTATTTTATTTTATAAAATCAATCATGGATTGATTTAGCATGATAAAGAAATTTATATAAAGAAATTTATATGATAAATTTTTTATGAAAATTTATTCCAAAAGAAAAAGGAGACTTGGTTGATTTTTATCATGAATTAAAATATAATTTTAACCATGATATAAAAATCAAGACTTGGCATGATGGAATAAGTCATAGAAAATTTATATGATAAATTTCTTATGAAAATTTATTCCATAAGAAAAAGGAGACTTGGCGGTTGAGAGGCAACTATATAAAGGACCCAAGGCAAGGCTTGGAGATAATTCGAAATAATCAAAGTATTCTTGCTTGGGCTCTCTCCCTCTCCTCCCTTCTTTCTCTTGGCCGGCCTCTCCCTTCTTCTCCCTTCTTCTTGGCGTGAGCACAAGGAGAAGCACCGAGGCGACGAAGTTCTTCCGTTGAGAAGATCTTCCTCTCCGACCATCATCACCTTGGGATTGAGCGCAAGTCATTTTCCTCCTCGTCGGAATTGTGATTTCGGCCAACCTTGGTGGTGAGTTTTTTCGATATGATTACTTCTCTCTTGGTTTCTTGTCGCGTTCTCGGAGAATCTAGTAGTTCTCGAGAACACTAAACTCGTGGCTTTGCGAAGTCATCCCGAAGATACTCGGCGTGGACGCGAATAGAGGCGGAGCTTCCGAGGGACGCTTACGGTTGGATCTCGTCCCTCCCTTCGAGTTACGCGAGGTCGTAAATTAGTTTACATTTCTGCAAAATTTTAAATATATGATCATGTCTACACAAGATAAGGTTGCATGCTTAGATGTGTGGTTAAATAATTTGAGAAATTATTTATGCTAAACCTTCCGCTGCACGTAATTAGTTTTAAAATTACGAACCCGCATCCATGTCAACATGCACCCGGTCCCAACAGTGGTATTAGAGCCGGTTAGTGTTCGACATAATCATATAATTATTTTGCGGAAAACTTTGTCATGATCTCAATTTTGGAAAATTTCCAATTATGGAAACTTTCCAATTATGGTAAATTTTAGATTTAGGAATTCCAAGGTTTGGAAATCCTCATGAAATATCCCTGTTTCTGAAATTTTATGATAATTGGGAAAACTTTCCATTTTTGGAAATTTTCCAATTTTGGAAATTTCCTAATTTGGAAATTTTCCAATTTTGGAAATACGTAAGTTTTCTTTGTACCAGAAACTTACAATTATTCTGAAAATTTTTTTGGAAACTTTTCATTTATGGAAAGCTCGCAATTTTGGGCACTTTCTTTCAAGAAAGTCTAGACAAATTATTGGAATATTAATTGGCATTTAAATTCATAATTAGAAATTAAATTATTTACAAAATTTTTTATTTTGGATTGAGCCTCGGGGAGCCGTCCAATTTAAAGTTAGTTGTTATAATTAAATTTCCTAAATTGAATTTAAATTGTCAAATGTTTAATTTGGATTGAGCCTCGAGGAGCCGTCTAAATTATATTATCAATAAATTCGTATTTTGGATTGAGCCTCGGGGAGCCGTTCAAATTATGTTATTTATTGATATTAATTTTTCATAAATAAAATATGTGATCAAATCTTGGAAATTTTTGAGGTGATTCTCAAACGATAATTTCCTTATTTGATTAATGAGGTGATGCTCTTACATATTATTGTCTCCAAAATTAATTAGGAAAATTGTTTTCCTATAGAGTAGTATATTTCCTTAAATAAGATTTTCATGAAAATAATATGTGGGTGAATTAAGGGAATCTGTCTCTTAATTTAATAAGATTTGATTTAGAGAAATCAAAGTCTTAAACATATTATTTCCGAAATTGATTATGACAATTTAGGAAATTGTTTCCCAAAACAATTCCTTGAATAAAGTGTGAAATTAGAATTAGGAAATCCGGTTCCTAATTCAATTAATGAGACTTGATAAATTAAGTCACATACATACTTTATTAAGGAAATCGTTAGAAGATGACATAATTATATGTCATGAATGTGCTTAAAAGAAAAAGGATGAGACCCAAAACACCTTACAAAATATTAAGGCCAACACCTTCCATTAATATGGTTAGAACCGCAGTTTTGTTTCTCGTTTGAGTTGATGGACACATCCATGCCCGACTTGAACCTCAACATGTTCAAACCATGGAATTAGTTTATGATTAATATAGTTGGAGTCAGAGGTCAATCCTTAGTTTTGGTTGTTGGACACATCCAAGCCTGACTAAACGGTTGAATGAGCTCCAACCATATTAAAACTATTTCTTGATTAATGGGTCGGCCTTAAGCTTGGAGCATCGATTTGTTGTGCCACAACCAAGGTCGATGTGAAGAGAGGTGCAGTTGGGTGCTATATATAATGTTGCATACTTGTTAATGAGTTAACAACCCAATGATTTATGCAAACATTCAATTAGTTGATAGCATAATGTGATAGTTACATATATGTAATATGTAATCGGTATAATTACCTACCTTCATAGCTAAGAAAAACTTGATGGCCCTAGCCATGGTTGTTCTTATCTATGGTTGGATATCAACCTATTTGGAGATGTTCCTACGATCTCCCGAATTGATAAAAAGGGTTATTCAATTCGAAAAATAAATATGATTTAATTAATGTATATTGATGCATTCTTCTCATCACATAACCTCAATTTGTATTTCTAGGATAATCACTTGATCATGTCTTCTCTGAATTTGCGTTCCATTTTGGACACCAATAAGTTAACTAAGGACAAAAGGATTGAAAAGGCACCAAAAGGCACTTGCCATCACTGTGGCAAGGAGGGCCACTGGCGAAGAAACTGCAAGGTTTATCTTGAGTCCTCGAAGAAGAAGGCATCCGATGCCGCATCCTCTTCAGGCATCTTCGTTATTGAATGTCACTCTATTTCCTCGTACACATGGGTACTTGATACTGGGTGTAGCTCACATATATGTAATGACATACGGGGGGCTAAGGAATAGAAGAAGACTCGTCAAGGGAGAAGTGAATTTGTGAGTTGGAAATGGAGCAAAGATTGCTGCTATTTCCATCGGAACATATTTGCTAAAGCTCCCTACTGGACTTGTCTTAGAATTGGATAATTGTTATTTTGTTCCTTTGTTAATAAAGAACATTGCATCTATTTCATGCTTGAATGAAAAGGGTTACCATTTAACTTTTAGTAACAATTGCTGTTACATAACTTTAAATGGTGTTCTTTATGGGACCAGAACATTATGCAATGGTATCTACACGTTAGATTTATCCGGTGACATTTTCAATATCGAAGTTAGCAACAAACGTGCTCGAATAGATAATCAAATAGACTTCTATATGTAGCATTGTCGTCTTGGCCATATAAGCAAGAAACGCTTGACCAAATTACACCGATGTGGAATTCTGGAATCATTTGAACCCGATTCATTTGATACATGCGAATCATGCCTAAAAGGCAAGATGACCAAATTATCCTTTTCCGGAAAAGGTAAACCAGTGGGAGAATTGCTTGGTCTAATACATACTGATGTATGTGGACTAATGTCAACTCTTGCACAAGAAGGCTATAGCTACTTCATTACCTTTATCGATGATCACTCACGATTCGGGTATGTGTTCTTAATGAAACACAAATCTGAAGCTTTTGAGAAATTCAAAGAGTTCATAAGTGAAGTAGAGAAACAGCTTGACAAAAGTATTAAGATACTTTGATCCGATCGGGGTGGTGAATACTTAACTCAAGAGTTTCAAGATTATCTTAGGGACAATGGGATATTGTCTCAATGGACTCCGCCATATACACCACAGCATAATAGTGTATCTGAGAGGCGTAACCGAACCTTGATGGACATGGTTAGATCTATGATGAATCATGCAACTCTTCCAAAATCCTTTTGAGGCTATGCGCCTAAGACAGCTGTTTACTTGCTAAACAGATTCCCGACCAAGGTAATCTCTACTACTCCATATGAGACGTGGAATAGTAAGAAACCTCATTTATCTCACCTAAAGATATGGGGTTGTCCTGCTTATGTAAAGCGGACTATATCAGACAAATTGGATGCTAAGTCTGATAAATGTCTATTTATTGGAAACGAAGGGTTACCAATTCTATCATCCCTTGGAACAAAAGGTGTTTGTTTCAAGACATGCTGTATTTCTAGAAAAAGAATTTCTTTTACAAGAAAACAGTGGGAGTAGCATTGAACTTGAAGAAGTTTAAGAAACTCCAATAGACATTACAGAGACACCTAGTCTAGACCCACAACCGATAACTCATAATGATGAGCTATCAGTTGAACCTAAAACAACACCACTTCTTCGTAGGTCTGATAGGGCACGCAATATTCCAGAGAGATACGGATTTCTCATAAGTGAATCAAACGACGTGTTACTCATTAACAATGACGAACCTATCAATTATGAAGATGTTCTGAATAATTCAGAAACGGATAAATGGCTTGAAGCCAAGAAGTCGGAAATGGATTCCATGTACAAAAATCAAGTATAGGACTTGGTTAACCCACCTGAATGGATTAAGCCCATAGGGTGCAAGTGGGTTTTCAAGAAGAAAACTGACATGGAAGGTAATGTTGTTACCTTTAAGGCTAGATTAGTGACAAAAGGATATCGTCAGAAACAAGGAATTGATTATGACGAAACCTATTCGCCAGTAGCTATGCTTAAATCCATTAGGATGCTCCTGGCCATAGTAGCTCATTATAATTATGAGATATGGCAAATGGATGTGAAAACAACTTTCCTTAATGGAAACCTGCTTAAGGATGTATACATGATACAACCTGAAGGTTTCACAACGGTTTATAAAACCAAAGTATGCAAGCTTTGACGATCCATATATGGACTAAAGCAAGCATCCAGGAGCTGGAACATCTGTTTTGATGAGACAATCAAAGAGTTTGATTTCTCACAAAATCATGACGAACCTTGTGTGTACAAGAAGGTTAGTGGGAGTGCAGTCGTATTCCTAATGTTATATGTCGATGACATATTACTTATAGGAAACGATATATTAGTCTTACAGTCAGTTAAAATTTGGTTGTCCAAAACTTTCTCCATGAAAGACCTGGGAGAAGCAACCTATATCCTTGGGATTAGAATCTATAGAGATAGATCAAACGATTGCTTGGTCTTTTGCAGTCTACATATATAGACCGAGTGCTAAAAGGGTTTAGCATGTCGGAATCCAAGAAAGGTTACCTTCCCATCAGGCATGAGATCAACCTTTCGAAGTCTATGTGTCCGCGCACAGAAGATGAGAGGATTTGCATGAATAAGATTCCTTATACATCCGCGATAGGATCTATCATGTATGCTATGTTATGTACTAGGCCCGATGTATCGTATGCTCTGAGCGTCACAAGCAGATACCAGCCGGATCCAGGAATGGATCATTGGGCGGCTGTCAAGACAATCCTCAAGTACTTAAGAAGAACTAAGGATGTGTTCCTAATATATGGAGAAGGTGATATGGTAATACGTGGGTATACAGATGCCAGTTTCCAGACAGATAAGGATGACTCCAAATCTCAGTCTGGATACGTATTTATTTTGAATGGAGGCGCAATAAGTTGGAAGAGTTCCAAGCAAGACACCGTAGCGGATTCTACCACGGAAGGGGAATATATTGCAGCTTCGGAAGCAGCAAAGGAAGCAGTCTGGATCAAGAAGTTCGTCTCAGAACTTGGTGTGGTTCCAACCATTGATGAAGTAATACCGGTTTATTGTGACAACAATGGAGCTATTGCACAAGCAAAGGAACCAAGGTCTCATCAGCGATCCAAACATGTGCTTCGCCGCTATCATCTGATCAGAGAGATTATAAGTAGGAATGATATACAAATTGAGAAAATTCCCACTGAAAGGAATTTAGCGGATCCTTTAACTAAGGCCTTGCCTCAAAGTTAGTTTGAGGGTCATGTTAGAGCCTGTGGTATTGGATACCGTAATGATTGGCATTAGGCCAAGTGAGAGTTTGTTAGTGATATGAGAAATGTGTCCTAAGGCAATCGCCTTATGATTGTAATCATTTATTTTAATAAATGAATATTCACTATTTGAGTATACATGTTTATGTATTAGATTGAGATCTTAAAGTCATTTACTGAATGTCCGCAATACAATTCACAGCATGAGAGAATTTGTGATGAATTCACAACTAGTGATTATCTCTACATGTGCAATTGTGAAGTATTGAAATTGTCCCTAGTCGATGAATTGATAAAAACGGACACTATCAATTCTGTTGAAACTAGCATGGGTTATTCTCTAATCAGCTGATTCTCATTGGCTGGTGACATTGGGATGTCCGGAGATAAACATGAATGTTAGTTAAGGGAACTAGTTCATTGGAGTGACTTGCTGTAAAACTTCATATGGTACTCTACATATAGACATGTCAGTGAAGTTCTTACAGTCAGTTAAAATTTGGTTGTCCAAAACTTTCTCCATGAATGACCTGGGAGAAGCAACCTATATCCTTGGGATTAAAATCTATAGAGATAGATCAAAACGATTGCTTGGTCTTTTGCAGTCTACATATATAGACCGAGTGCTAAAAGGGTTTAGCATGTCGGAATCCAAGAAAGGTTACCTTCCCATCAGGCATGGGATCAACCTTTCGAAGTCTATGTGTCCCCGCACAGAAGATGAGAGGATTTGCATGAATAAGATTCCTTATGCATCCGCGATAGGATCTATCATGTATGCTATGTTATGTACTAGGCCCGATATATCGTATGCTCTGAGCGTCACAAGCAGATACCAGTCTGATCCAGGAATGGATCATTGGGCGGCTGTCAAGACAATCCTCAAGTACTTAAGAAGAACTAAGGATGTGTTCCTAATATATGGAGAAGGTGATATGGTAATACGTGGGTATACAGATGCCAGTTTCTAGACAGATAAGGATGACTCCAAATCTCAGTCTGGATACGTATTTATTTTGAATGGAGGCGCAATAAGTTGGAAGAGTTCCAAGCAAGACACCGTAGCAGATTCTATCACGGAAGGGGAATATATTGCAGCTTCGGAAGCAGCAAAGGAAGCAGTCTGGATCAAGAAGTTCGTCTCAGAACTTGGTGTGGTTCCAACCATTGATGAAGTAATACCGGTTTATTGTGACAACAATGGAGCTATAGCACAAGCAAAGGAACCAAGGTCTCATCAGCGATCCAAACATGTGCTTCGCCGCTATCATCTGATCAGAGAGATTATAAGTAGGAATGATATACAAATTGAGAAAATTCCCACTGAAAGGAATTTAGCGGATCCTTTAACTAAGGCCTTGCCTCAAAGCAAGTTTGAGGGTCATGTTAGAGCCTGTAGTATTGGATACCGTAGCGATTGGCATTAGGCCAATTGAGAGTTTGTTAGTGATATGGGAAAAGTGTCCTAAGGCAATCGCCTTATGATTGTAATCATTTATTTTAATAAATGAATATTCACTATTTGAGTACACATGTTTATGTATTAGATTGAGATCTTAAAGTCATTTACTGAATGTCCGCAATACAATTCACAGCATGAGAGAATTTGTGATGAATTCACAACTAGTGATTATCTCTACATGTGCAATTGTGAAGTATTGAAATTGTCCCTAGTCGATGAATTGATAAAAATGGACACTATCAATTCTGTTGAGACTAGCATGGGTTATTCTCTAATCAGCTGATTCTCACTGGCTGGTGACATTGGGATGTCCGGAGATAAACATGAATGCTAGTTAAGGGAACTAGTTCATTGGAGTGACTGACTGTAAAACTTCATATGGTACTCTACATATAGACATGTCTGTGAAGTTCTTACTGCAGCTTAAGTGCGATGTTCCTTTGACTTGCAGTATTCAAGTCATCTTGGTCATGGAGACTTATACTTTGACATCTTAAGCAAGCATCTCCAAGGAGGTGTGGACCGAGGATGATTGGGTATAAGCCAAAGTGCCCGAAGATGTTTGAACAGCCTACAAAGGATTCACCACTCCTTGCGAGGAGATGTATACCCAAGGCCTATCGTCGGATTGTTACTCGAAGCCTCTGGCCATTTCACCCATTTCTATGTGACAAACAGGATATCCTTAACTATTTTGTGAGATGCATATTTTAATAGAAAGATTTATTTTGAAAAGGCCATGATTAATTTTGAAAAGTTAAATTAATTTTTTTTAAACCCAATTTAAATTTATTTTGAAAAGAGATATTTGAATCTAAAATTAACTGAAAATTTATGTTAGATTCGAATTTAACAAAGAGTAAATTGAATTTGAATTTCAAAAATTGGCTTCCAGGTCTTGGCGAGGCACTAGGCCTTCTTTGGCCGTAGCCTTATTAGATCATCAACCCTTTCCTAGACAAAGCCTTTTAGTGAAATTTCATCTTCAAAATTACTTTTTGGTAAATTCTGGTCTAACTAGTTTGAGTCTTGGATCGGTAGCTTCGGCTAGTTTCACCAGTCTAAAGAGACCAAGTAGTGTATACTTGACCTTATTAGAAAAGGCTTCCCTAACATACTATCATCTCACCTCCACCCAATACTATGTTGTTCAAATTTCAGTTAAGTTGGTTCAGTCCTTAAACTATCCAGTCATAATTCTAAGAAAAAACAAATAAAAATAAAAAGAAACACATAATTAAATCAAACAATTGTCTAAGTAAGGTGACAATTGGAGTAATACTCCGGATTTTCGAAATCAGCAAGATTATGAATTAAATTTTCTAACTTATTGACCTTATGTTTTAGGGTTTCATTTTCTTGTTTCAATTTTCTGAAGTTTGCTTTAATTAAGTTACATGAATCAATCACATTATTCAAGGTAAATAACGGATTTTCAAATACTGTAAATTTACCTTTGTTGATTGTTTGTCCGGCATTCTTGGTAGCTCTTTTATCTGTGCATTCACTTTTGTAATGCCCGAACTCCTGGCACTTGAAGCATTGAATGTGACTTTTGTCCTTTCGTTCTTTTGGAACTGTTTCCTTTGTCGCCGTCGGTTGTGTTGTTCGAATCTTACGAGTAGGACACTCACTTTGGTAGTGCCCTCTCTCCCTGCATGTGTAACAAGTTACATGATTTTTAAAATCTGATTTTACACTTTTACTTTTTGGTTCCTTATTGGGAATCTCCCCCTTGATTCTTGCCGCCTCGGATCTAGGCTCATGTTCTGATTCTGTGTCTGAGTCGGACTCGGGTACTAGTTGAAGCTCCTTCTTTGGTGGTTCTTTAAGATTTTTCCATGCAAAAGAATTTACACCTTCCTCGACCATTACAATATCTGTTTGATTATTTAATTCAAATTTTGAAAAGAATTCAAAATCGGTTACCGTCTCAGTCAATTCGTCGTCTGATTCTGGTTCGACTTTGGATTCGGGTTCAAACTCTGACTCGGCTGTTTATGCTTGGACCGAAAGGGCAAGATAACTTACCTGATCTTCTTCTTCATCTGAGATCTCTTGATGAAGGTCAATCAGTTTTTCCTAGATTTCTCTAGCACATCTGAAGGATCCGACCCGCTTCAATTCTTCATTGGTTAGGCTACATTGTAGGATTGCAGTAGCCCTTGCATCTGTCTCGATCTTCCTCAGTGTTGGTTCATCCAGTTTGTCCCAAGTAATCGATGTTTCTTCTTCTGTGGGGAATGTGAACCCCGTTTGGATTATCAACCATAAATCCAGATTAGCCTTCAGGTGGGATTCCATTAGATTTCTCCAGGAGTTGAAATTTTCGCCAGAGAAGAGCGGTGGACGGGCACTATTCCATTCTTGGTTGGCCATTTAGTTTATACCTCGTACACAAAAGAAACAAAAAAAATGTACCAAGACTTGGTCTTGGATTAGTAGTGCGGGAAAGAGAAGAAAAATAACTCAATAAAAGTGTTTGCACGAATTTCGAGATAAAATAATAATAAAATAAAATAAAAATTAATGACAAATTTTTGAAAATGTTGACTTTATCAATTTTGATTAATGATGAAAAAGTAAGAATTTACTGTTTGGAAAAAAATTTGCTTAGCACGAATTTTGAGAAAAATATTAAAATAATAATTAAAAAAAAATTATGACAAATTTTCAAAAATGGTTCGTTTTATCAATTCTGAGTAATGGTGAGAAAATAAGAATTCAAAATTGAAAAGATTAAACACACCTACAGATATTATTTATTTGAAATAAAGATCGAGTGGTGTTGCACCACATCGATTAACGAGAAAAGATTAAAAAAGATAATATAATTTTGAAAATCCGAAAAACTCTCAAACTGGTGGTTGCACCAAATTTGAGCTTCCTCACTCTGATACCACTTGTTGGATCGAGAGAAACGATAGAGAGGGGGGGTGAATATCGTAATACGTTCGGATTAATAAGTTAGAGAAATTACGCAGTGGAAATTTAAATCAATCACGCAAACACCAAGTTTTTTACTTGGTTCGGAGTCGCGGTCGGCTCCTACTCCAAGGCCCACGGTCGTTGACCGTTTTCTGCGGGCAATTCTATAATTTCGCAAAACCAGTTTACAAGATTGAATTACAAGTATAGTAATGTAAACTTTAAAGAAAGCTCTTCGTTGCTGACGTCCAGTGTGGATTGTCTTTTCGGAGCAGGAGGACATCATCGACGCTTGTATCTCGAGTTGGGAGATTTCCGAAGCAGAGCGCGGGAGCAGAAGAGCGTGAATGCGTTGGAAGAATTGATTGTTGGAAGCCTTGGGGTCGAGGGCATATTTATAGCCCCTGGGGCGCCCAGAACGTCGGGGGCGCCCCCCACGTGTCAGCCGATCCGATTCCCTCTCGGTCAGCTTTGATCCCTTAAAACTCGGGATCAGGCTTTGACGAGGGCGCCCGGAACGCTGGGGGCGCCCGGGTTGACCGGGTCTCCTCTTATCCGTTGGCTTCGCTGGGTTCTGCTTCGTTAGCTTCAACTGGGGGCGCCCGGACCATCCGGGGCGCCCGGGAGCAGGGGGGGCGCTCGGGAGCACGGGGGCGCCCTGCCCATAAGCTGCCGAAGCTCATTTTGCTTTACTTTGTTTTGTGTTCACCTTGGGGTTGCCCGGGACACTCCGGGCGCGCTACTCAGCTTCCACCTCACTCCTTTGAGGCTCTCTGAGCTACAAACACTCGTTCCTTCGGTCCTGCATCCAGGGTTAGTCCAAAACAACATAGAGCAATATTATATTAATTTTATACAGCCTTAGCTGTCTTGGTTCTGACTTTGGGCCTCCCAAATGGAGCCCTAGGTCGAACCGACGCCTACTGTTCCCTCGACGGGGAACGCGCCCTCACCTACTCCTCTCGGGAGAATGTACCTGATGCCAACCGGCTCCTCCGGTTGGACTTTTGCCCAGTAGTCCGTCGCTGGGTGCCTAGCTGTCCTTCGCCAGGTCATTAGTATCAAACTGTCCTTCGCCTGGTGCCTAGCTATCCTTCGCTAGGTCTTTGTATCCTGGCATTCCTTCGCCAGGTGCCTAGCAGTCCTTCGCTAGGGATTTGTATGCTGGCATTCCTTCGCCAGGTGCCTAGCAGTCCTTCGCTAGGATTTTGTTTCCTGTCATTCCTTCGCCAGGTGCCTAGTAGTCCTTTGCTAGGGCTTTGTATCCTGGCATTCCTTCACCAGGTGCCTAGCAGTCCTTCGCTAGGGCTTTGTTTCCTGGCAGTCCTTTGCCAGGTGCCTAGCAGCCCTTCGCTAGGACTTTGTTTCCTGCACACTTAGTAACATTGTTAGATCACAAATAACACTTAACTTTGAATCCTTTGTCAATATCAAAACGAGGTTCAATATGGTGCTTCCTGCACCAACACTTGTGACCCAGAAGGAGACCGAACAACAGCTGGTCTACTTCTTTGGGCATTTACTCAAAGAAACCGAGTGTAGGTATACCACACTCGAGAAATTGGCTTATGTGCTTATCTTGATGGCTCGGCGTTTGCGCCCTACTTCCTAGCTCATCCGATCCGAGTGCTGACCAACAACACACTCGGAAAGGTATTGGTTAACCCCGAGATTTCTGGCCGGATGGTTAAGTGGACAACGGAGCTGAGTGAGTATGATATTCAATACCAGCCCAGGACGACCATCAAAGCTCAGGCGTTGGCCGACTTTCTCAGTGAACTTCACATTGAAAGGGAAGAAGAGACCTGGAAGGTGTATGTAGATGGCTCGACCACTCGGGCTGGGAGTGGCGTCGGAGTCTTCTTGGTGTCTCCTAAGGGGGACCAACTTCATTTAGCTGTACGCCTAGAATATCAGGCTACCAATAATCAAGCAGAATACGAAGCTCTCCTGGCAGGTCTGCAAGCAGCCAAGCATGTAGGAGCCACTAGGGTCATCTTGCACTCGGACTCGCAGCTGGTGGCCCGGCAGGTGGCAGGGCAATTTGAGGTCAATGATGAAAAGCTACAAACTTACGTGGATGCCTACAAGCAGTTGCAGGCAGGGTTTCAAGAAGTTCAGATTTTACAGATCCCCCGAGGAGACAATACCAAAGCGGATGAGTTAGCTAGGCTAGCTAGTGCTGTCTATCCATGGGTTTTCCCCGGACCTTCACCTCAGATCATGCTGGTGACCCAGGTTGAGAGGGAAGCAGAAATAGAAATGCAGGGGGACTGGAGGGCTCCATTCATAGCCTATCTACGAGAAGGAACTCTCCCAGATAGTCCTGAGCAGGCAAGGAATTGAAGATAAGAGCGGCCAGGTTTAGTCTGATAGGGGATGCATTATACAAGCGAGCTTTTTCCTGGCCGTTACTCAGATGCCTTGGGGAGGAAGATACAGACTACGTATTAAGAGAAGTGCATTTGGGGTCTTGCGGAAATCATTCGGGAGGTCGGTCTATGGCGCGGAAGGTCTTATTGGCCGGCTACTTTTGGCCTACACTCCAGAAGCACGCTGAGAAGCTAGCTCTCTCTTGCCTTTCGTGTCAGAAGTACCAAAATCTATCGCACCGACCGGTCGAGATGTTGAGAACGTCCACCGTATCCTGTCCCTTTGACCAATGGGGCATGGATATAGTGGGACCATTCCCCTGAGCGGCTGCTCAAAAGAAATTCTTGTTGGTGGCAGTGGACTATTTCTCCAAGTGGATTGAAGCAGAGGCCTTAACCCGGATTACCGAGCAGGCAATAATGAAGTTCCTATGGCAAAATATTCTCTGCCGGTATGGTATACCTCACAAGTTGGTGTCAGATAATGGTCGGCAGTTTTAGGGTCGGATGATAAGAGAATGGTGTAAAGGCTTTGGGATCAAGCAGGCTTTCACTTCAGTTGCATATCCCCAAAGTAACGGACAGGCTGAGGTAGCTAATCGAGAAATTCTGAAAGGGCTCAGAGCCAAGTTAGATCAAGTTGGCGGGTCTTCGGTGGACGAACTGCCCGGTGTTCTATGGGCTCTCCGGACCACCCCCAAAGAGGGGTCGGGGTGCACTCCTTTCCAGTTGGTATACGACAACGAAGCTGTGGTCCCCATGGAGGTCGGCTACGAGTCTGATAGAAGACGTCTATACGAGGACGACAACGCAGAAAGAAGACGGATGGAGCTAGATCTGATCGAGGAGGTCAGGGCTAAGGCCGCAGTCCGCATGACCGCTTACCAACAAAGGATGCGACGCCAATACAACCAAGGAGTTATCCCTAGAAGTTTTCAAGTAGGTGACAAGGTATGGAAAAGGATCAAGCCAGTGGGGGAAGTGGGCAAGCTGGAACCGCAATGGGATGGACCCTTCTTAGTGATCGAAGCATTGGGATCAGGAGCTTACTACTTACAAGATTCCAAAGGAAAGAAGCTGGGAAGACCCTGGAGTGCAGTATATCTGAGCTTGTACCATGAGGAGAGTTGAGCGAAATGATCATTGTAATTGTACCCAGGAAACATGATAGTAAAGCTCAGAGCATCCAAAAGACAGCCTCTACAAGTTATAAGTGGGCATACTCCCACGGACCCACCGGACTCGGCGCCGACCGGGCATGACGTCCCACGTTCGGTTGGGCCCGGTCAGGTGTGGTAGTCCACGCTCGGTTAGGGTAAGTCGGACAGTGTCCAGACTCTTGCTAAAGCAAATTATAAGTGGGCATACTCCCACGCACCCACCGGACTCGGCGCTGACCGGGCGTGGCGTCCCACGTTCGGTCGGGCCCGGTCGGGCGTGGAGTCCACGCTCGGTCAGGGTAAGTCGGCCGGTGTCCAGACTCTTGCTAAAGCAAGTTATAAGTGGGCATACTCCCACGCACCCACCGGACTCGGCGCCGACCGGGCGTGGCGTTCCACGTTCAGTCGGGCCCGGTCGGGCGTGGCAGTCCACGCTCGGTCAGGGTAAGTCGGACGGTGTCCAGACTCTTGCTAATGCAAGTTATAAGTGGGCATACTCCCACGCACCCACCGGACTCGGCGTCGACCGGGCGTGGCGTTCCACGTTCGGTCGGGCCCGGTCGGGCATGGTAGTCCATGCTTGGTCAGGGTAAGTCGGACGATGTCCAGACTCTTGCTAAAGCAAGTTATAAGTGGGCATGCTCCCACGCACCCACCGGACTCGGCGCCGACCGGGCATGGCGTCCCACGTTCGGTCGAGCCCGGTCGGGCGTGGCAGTCCATGCTCGGTCAGGGTAAGTCGGACCGTGTCCAGACTCTTACTCAAGTGAAATATGAAGCAATACATTTCCCCAATATATATACCGCTTGGGCATGGCTTCCCACGTTTAGGCAGATGAACTGAGTAGATGATTAACCTGGTGAGACTAAAACAATCAAACACAAACACATAAGTTGACTCAGTTTCGCCGTGAGGGTCAGTCAATTACAAACAAGCGGGAAAGCCAAGTCCGAGTACCAACCCCATCGAGCAATATAAGCTAATCGGGGTGCGAGACAGATTGAGCAGCTCATAAGTTCTGCACCCCAGGTGCGCAACACTTCGCGGAAAATCTCCCGTCCAAATAGAAGAAAAGTTCTTGGGTAAATAACACAGGAGGCCCGAGTGTTCGACGCTTAGCAAAAACCTATTACCTGGCTTGAAGGGTCAATCGTGAGTAAACAATTCAACTACCCGAGTGGTCCACACTTGGCGAAAGTTTGTTGTTCAAACAGAGGGAGCAACCTAGGCTGATAACGAAGGTGTCCCGTGCGACCCACACTTAACAAAAGTATACGGGGATACATAAGAGGTCGATCTTCAATGGGTAAGTCGGGTAGGCCGAATGAACAAGACTCGTTCAAGGGCTCACGCATCATAAATAATTAAACAAGGCTATACGATAAGAAGAAGGGAAAGATAATGAGTCAGCAAAAATCAAATCTGGCCAGGGCCATTATAAAATTGGGCCTCAAGGGCCAAACCGGATAGTCAGGTACCATTACAAAATTTCTAAGTCTCGAAAGCTGAGTAGGAACAGGCCGAATAACGGTTCGGGCAAAGGACCGAGTAACAGGTTAAGTAAATTTAGGAAAGGCGTCTTCGGGGATCATGGCCTTGATCCTAGTGGGCTTAACCACGTTGGGAGGCAGGTCGGCAGGGATGTGGCCGGCTTCTGTGAGCTGCTGCAGCGTGCCCTTTACCCCGTACATGATCATGCCCACAGTTCACTGAGTCACCTGACGAAGGAAAGGTTGAGATTGGATATAGGCTAATCTGGACTGCTCAATCCAAGCCGACTCGCCAGATTGGTAATCAGCCAACTCCTTCTTCAGTCGGGCGACCTCAGCATCTCGTTCTTTAAGTTGAGTGTCCTTAGCTTCCAATCCTGCTTCCGTGTTCACTAATTGGGCCTCCAAAGCCTGAAACGCTTCTCTCTGGGCCACGATCTCTGCTTCTTTGTTCTTTAGGGCCACAAGCTCTGTTTCTTTGCTCTTTAGGGCCAGTTGAGTCTGCTCGTGAGTGGTGGCCAGCTTCTAGAGTCGCTGCTGTAAGCCTTGGGCCTCATTGGTTTTTCTATCTAAATCCGAGCGGGTCCTGGCTTCAAGAGTGAGCGCAGTCTTCTTCGAGGCCTCGGTGGTTCTAGCCGAGAGGCGAGCTGATCTATTTCACGAGCATAAGCTGACAACACCTCGTGCGCTCGTTCCAGCCGAATGTCACTCTCCCCCAACTGTGTCCGCAGGGTAGTGATCTCATCGCAAAGCTGGGTGAGACCCTCATCGCCAGTTGGGAGAGCACATTGAGCTAATTGATGTTCTAAATTATGTATCTTGGACTCCGCTGCCCGACGTTCTCTGACATTCACGACCAAGGCCTTAGTTACTGCCTGGCCCGTGACCCAAAGCTGCATAAAGACAAACAATATGAGAGGAAAATGAAGATAGCAAAAGAAAGAGAAAAACCTACCTTGGTCATGTCCATAGCAAAGTTGTTCGCCAAGCTGAAAGGACTTCGTCCTTCGACCAACTCTAGGCCCTGGTCCCAGGCCGCCACCAGATGGCCATGCAGGTTAAGTGGCTGAGGCTCGACCCTTCGAATTAATATGGTTTCAGAGGGCAGCTGCACCTCTGCCGGAACTCAAGGGACGTTGTGCATGGACAGGAGAGCGGTAGCAGCCTCTTCCCCAGCAGGATCCGCAAGGGTCGCCGAGCGGGAAGGTGTCGAGCTGGAAGCTAAATCTCCTGGACGAGGTAAGCCCGAGCCAGAAGGGGAAGCTCCGGGGCGAAGGGTAACTGGGGCTGGAATGAAGGTCTCTGGGCGAGGAGAGGCCGAGTTGGAGGTCAAGACTCGAAGGGGCACGCGACCGGGTGGACGAGATGGTAGACTGGGCAGTTCTTCAAGTCGCGCCCGAGTCGCAGGCGCACTGGAAGAAGCAGCCGCCTGAGGACGTTTCCTCTTGGATACCCTGGAAGATGACGGCCGGTCTGTGGCTGCCGACGGCGCCTCTGCTTCCACGCTGACCTCTTGGAGGTCTGCCTCGATGCCTTCGGCCAACAGTTCGAGCTTTGAATCACTCCCTTCAGGGCCTGGTTGTTCGGGAGCCTGTGCCGCATTCATGGGTGGCACACTCCGACTCGCCAATAGCTCGGCCGCCCGGGCGTTTAGGGCTTCTTCTTCTAGGGCTAGCTGATCGTTAATGAGAGCGTCCATCAGAGCCTGGGCTGTAAGTCAAAGAGAGTTTTAGTTAGCATTAAGAGACCCTTAAGCAAAGCGGGAGCTTACCATAGGTGCCGAGCAACTCTGCCGGGATTTGGCTCAGCCGGCAGATGTAGAGTACGGCTTCGCTCAGCAATTTACTGGCATGGAAACGGAGTCCCTCGATCTTGGAGTAGGCCAGTTGGAAGCTTGGGTCAACAAGGTATTTCTTGGGAGCCACAGGGTGGTCTGGTAACTCTTCCAACCAGGCAATTGGCCAGGACGCAGGAGGAGCGGTGGCTATGTAAAAGAAGTGGGGTTTCCATCTCTTATTAGAAGAGGGAACCTTATCTAGAAAGGCCGTTTTAACCTTGGCCTGAAAAAAGAAACAACCCGACTCTTGCATTTTGAGGTAGAAAAAGAGATGGAAGACTCGAGGGGTGAGAGGAACGCGAAAGGATTCGAAGACGATCATCGTGCCACACAAGATCCGGATCGAGATCGGAGCCAACTGGGAGAGGGACACTTGGAAGTACCGACAGATTTCTACAATAAAAGGGTGCAATAGAAATCGCAGGCCGGCCAACAGGTGGTCCTTGAAAACGGTGAAATAGCTCACTGGGGCTTGATTGGGCCGGTCACCGCAGGAAGGAAGAGCCAAGAGACGGTCCTCCGGGATCTGGTAATCTATACGAAGGGTCTCAAGGGCACCTAGGGTCAGAGTTGAACGGGTAGTAGTGTACCACAGCCCAGGTGTGGAAGACGACCCTGCCATCTCATCGGATTCGGGAGTTAAAAGAAGAAACTCATATGAGAAGGAGAATACTTAGAGGTCAGGTTCAATGGAAAACGCCGATCGTCGGAACTCGCAAAATCAGGCGGCGGAGGTCGGAGAGGAAAGCGGTGAAAAGTGAAGGTCGAGAGGGTGAGGAGCAAAAATAAGGGAAGGGAGCCTATTTATTCCCCGCGGGGGAGCAGGGAAGGCCGTCCGATACAGATTGAGAAAATGCGGGAGTGGATCTCAACCGTTGTTTTCCCGCTCCTTCTCGAGGTCGCAAATCTTACCGCTGACGCCTCGGCGCCAGAGGACTCTCAGTCGGAGGTGGACGCGTGTAGCAGCAATAAAGGCTAATTTGATAAGCAATACAGCGGTTAAGGTTCGCAGGCTCGGGACGCAGGGGGAAACCAAAGGTCGAAAGTTGGGTTTGCCCGACCGAGTAGATGGCCTAGTCAGTCGGACTCGCACCTCCTTCGACTATACTTGAAGGGAAGGCTTGTGATCCGGTCAGGGTGTTTCGTGGTCCGGTTGGGTGTTTTTTTATGAGTAGAGCCAGATGGGTTTCAGGGTGAGTCAGGAACCCGATTAGATCGAATCCGGCCGAGGGCAGTTTGATGGGAAGAACCCAGGTCAGACATGGGCCGAGTAGGAAAGGATAAAAGCAGGGAGACAGGCGAATGTCTAACTTACCACGACCGAGGTCAGGCACTCGGGACAGGCTACCCGAGGTCGGGAGCTCGGGGCGAGACGCCCGAGGTTGGCGCTCGGGACAGGATACCGGAGGTCAGGAGCTCGGGGCGAGACGCCCGAGGTCAGGCACTCGGGACAGGCTACCCGGGGTCGGGAGCTCGGGGCGAGACGACCGAGGTCAGGCACTCGGGACAGGCTACCCGGGGTCGAGAGCTCGGGGCGAGACGACCGAGGTCAGGCACTCGGGACAGGCTACCCTGAGGTCGGGAGCTTGGGGCGAGACGCCCGAGGTAGGCACTCGGGACGGGGCGCCATTAGTCGGGCAAGGACTGTAATCATGAAGAGGCCACACCGATGACAGAGCCTGTCAAATCTCCTCCTTATAATAGAGAAGTCTCTGACTTGAGTAGAGCTCTGCGTAATCACCCGCATTAATGAGGCTCAGATGGGACAGAGGGGACAGATTGTCAGGCTGCTGCAGCAGTCTCACAAGGTAGCTAAAATTATCATTAGCCCAGTCTATCAGCTAGCCCAGCCTGAATGAGATAAGGCATCCCTGACAAGTCAAAGAGCTTCCTCCCCCTATATAAACCCCCTTTTTGCTCCGAAGGGGGGATTGCTGCCATTTTGCAACCACACCACCACTTTGTGAGCCCCGTTTTGGTCCGAGCCGAGTGACTTGAGCCTTGTCCTCAATCGAGCCCGAGTCCGACCCCCCGAGTTACAGCAGACCGAGTCGTCTTGGTCAGACCGAGTCATCCGAGTGAGAACCGATCTTCGCTTGTCGACAGGATCACAATGTGTCACCCAAACGTTTAGAGGACCTACTTTTAGCCAAAGAGAGGATTTTTTTTGTCAAATCCACCTATTGAAGCAGATATGCTTGCCATCCCAATTAAGAATGCCATCCCAATTAAGAATGAAGACTTCTATTGGGATTCAAAGGTTCTAATATTTTCATTATGCCTTCTTAAGTTAAGTTGGTATATGAGATAAACTTTACATAAAAGCACACTAAACACAATTTTAGTCCCAACCTTATTAATTGTTTAGTAAAAGCAGCAAACCAAGAGCATAAAAGCTGCACTAGAATTAGTTTCTGTATTTTATTTGTTTCATAATTGAAGTACCTACTTAGCTATTTTGTCGTAAGTTTTGACATCAACTACTCCGTTTTATTGAAACTATTTAGAGAAAAACAAATTGTGTACAGGGATTGAAAAAAATAGAATCGGGATATGTTTTTAGTAACTAGATTATATATTAATTTTAAAAAAATTTAAATTTATTAAAACATATGTTATAGGACGATTAGCTATATACTATTTTCCTATGATAGCCCATGTGATAGATATTGAATCCTTTAAACCGATTATAGGATGTCATTGACATGTTTTTTTTTTGTGGAAACCAACATATTCTCTAACTCATGTGCAATGTTTATTATAGTAGAGTTTCTTAGTCACACCCACATTCACTTGATGGAGTCCTTACTGGTTCTCTTGTTAACGTCATCAAAACTAATAAATTGGGGCCATTCCTTGAACCAATATTGGTGGCTGTCTATATTGCTCAGGTTTACTTATGATTTCATATAATGTGTCTCTTGCTTTATTATAGTAGGCATATGACTTCTTGTTTTATGATTATGAAAAATTCTTGAGTGAGGGTTTGGTCTATTCGCATGAGCAAGGTATTATTCATTAAGATATCAAGGGTTTTGTCTTAAAAGAAAATTGTATTAAGTTTTTATACCTTGTAACTTTTATTGCTCAAATACAAATTGTTCTTCACTAATCAGTTTTTATATTCTTATATTTTTTGTCAAAGCACTTCGTTAGTATGCTTTTACTTTGTAAATGCAGTTGTAGTTTATTGATGTTTATACTCATGATTTTCCACCTCGTTATTAGGGCTGGCAACACATTGATGATATTGCTAAAAACATATCCCGATTCTATTTTTTTCAATCCCAATGATGAGGAACTTCTAAAATAATGTGTACAGGGATTGAAAAAAATAGAATCGGGATATGTTCTTCTAAAAATAAATTGTTTTGGTAGAACCAGGATGCATAAAGTACCACGTCTCATTCATGTTCTTTTACATTTGATGATATTGCTCATACCTGTATTTTTTATGATGGAGTAATTGGTTCTTAAGACAAAGCTTCCAAAAAGCATAAAGTCATTACTAAGAATACTATATTCTGGAGTCTTAGTTTCTCTTCAGTTGAATAACTTCTCTGTCTAACATGTCCGATGTTGTTTTATACTATTTAGATCATGTATAGTGATGGAGATGTAGAGGTATTATTTACTGAAGAAAGAACATTGAGAGTTCATTAAAGTTGGTAGCAAATCAAATATGGTGAGTGGAAGTTTCCTCAATCTAATTATACATATATTTTTCTTTAATTGTTAATTTCATTCTTTTGATTTTGATACCCAAGATCAAGGAAAAGAAGACTTTAATAGTCATGATCCTGCTGCAACTCAAGCAAATGTTGATATTATTAATCTGCTGCTAGAAATTGATACAAGTATTATACATATATATCTGTTAGAAGTGATCATTTAAAATGGGATGATATATATGCTTGTAGACAATGATTTATTGTATATATATAATATGTTTGAGATAACGATTTATTATTTTCTAGTGTGTGTTGAGAAACAACAACGGTAAAAATGGTCAAAATGATAATTATTTCATTACAAATGATAATGCTTAAAAATCGTTGTCAAAGATCGAAAAAATCATGATAAATCGATGTGTTCAGAAAAATAAGACGATAAAAAATAATGGTTATAATCTCTTATCTTTGCAGTTGAAATACAACGGTTAAAAATTGTTGTAAAAGACCCAAGAAAATCGTTGTAAATCAACGTGTTGAGAAAGATACGAACCATCAAAGACAATGGTTAAAAATCATTATCCTTTTTAATTGAAATATAATGGTTAAAAACCGTTATAGTTTTAACAGAAAGCCATTGTCTTTTAACTTGAAACACAATGGTTCAACGTGATTTACAATGGTGAAAAATCGTTGTAAATCAAATAAAAAAATAATGGTTAAAAATCATTGTCTTTGACCGAACCCACCTTTCTCAACGTGTTGATTAACAACGATGGGGGGGGGGGGGTCTTTTACAACGGTTTTTCACTGTTGTTAAAGCATATTTTTGGTGTAGTGAAGTGTGGATGCAAAAGTCATATGATGAGAAATTGCCCAGAGATAAAGACACATATAATAGAGAACAATGATAGCTCAACAAAGTCTGCAAATATAGTTGAAGAAAAACATCCAGAGAGCGATGATGGAGATATGTTATCAGTTATGTCGAGTTTGGAGCAGCTGACAGATGTATAAATCTTAGACTCAGCATGTTTATATCACATGGCTCCAAACAAAGAGTGGTTTTGACACTTATAGGGCAGTAGATTCTAATTTAGTGTTGATGGAAAGCAATGCGCCCTACATAGTCATCAACATAAAGAATATCAAAATCAAGATGTTTGATGGCATGATAAGAACTTTATGTGATGTCAGACATATACCAAATCTAAGGAAGAATTTGATCTCACTAGGTGTAACACCCCAAAATTTCCATTTTAAGTCCTTAAAGTCCTTAGAACTATTTAAAAATGTTTTAGAAATATTCTAGATATTTTTAGGAATTTTTAGAATATTTTTATGGAATTTTCCGAATCCGTTTAGTATTTTTAAAAAAAGAAAAACTTTAAAGGGCAACAAGGGGGGTTCGAACTCGCGATCACAGGAGGAGCAAGCCCTTAAGGGCGCGCAAGTGACCGGCTGGGCTAGGGTATCAAGCACAACAAAAGTTGGAGAGAAATAATTTTATAGAGTAGTTAAGTTTTTTCATGAAGAGGTATTTAAACCCCGCTTAAGTCGCGTGAAACCCTTGGAGGAGAATTTTCGGCTGCGTGCGAGAAGGGGGAAAGGGAGGGGCTGCGAAAACAAAAAGGAACCTAGGTCTTCTTTCCTCCTCTCCTCTCCTAAGGGGCGCCGGCTAAGGGAATCTCAAGGGGGTCGGAGCGTTTCGTTCGTCTCGACGAGAAGAACTCGTAGGCGCGGACGGTTCGTAGAGATCTCGAGTTTCACCCGAGCCCTAGTCGTCTAATTTCGGTTGTAAGTCCGAGAAATCAAGGTAAGTGCTGCTCACCTGCAGTAAGAGGCGGTTTTCCGCAAGAATTTTCCCTTAAATGTTTTAAAGGAGATATTTACTTTTAGTTAAGATGTTGCATGTGATCTTAGTTCATTATATGCTTATATATATTTGATAGAGTACCCTATGTGAGTTTAGGGTCTAAGAAATCTATAAGAAAAGAAAAGAAAGATGAAGAAAAAGAAAAGAGAAGGCCAAGGCCTTACGAAATCCCCAAAAGTCAAGACTTAGGGATTTGGGCACACAAGGTGTTCGATAAAATGCCAAGGCATTTAAAGATAAGAAAGAAAAGAAAGAAAAGTTATTTTATTTTCTAAGGCCAGTATCCGGCGTCCAAGGGCGTCGTTAAAGAAATCCAGGTGTCCAATTCCAAGGTCTTGGCCCTGGTAGACCAAGGTCTGCTCTATTAGGATTGGCGGCTCGCTACCCCAACCTTTTAGGGAACGCGCATAAGATGGTACTTACGTCTTAAGTGGATCCAAGTGAGTTATTATTTTCAAGTATATGTTTTAGCAAAGTTTTTCTAAAGTTTAAGGAAATTTTCTAAAAGTTAAAGAAAGATTTAAAGTTAAAGAATTACTAAAGTTTCAAGTTAAGCCAAGTCAAAGTGAGTTAAGATTTATTAATGCTTAAGTATACATGTTTGAGTTATACATGTTTAGTGTTTCTTTTAAGCATAAAAGTATCTCATGTGATTTGACTTATTAATGCTTGAGTATGCATGTTTGGAGTTATACATGTTTAGTGTTTCTTTTAAGCATAAAAGTATCTCATGTGATTTGACTTATTAATGCTTGAGTATGCATGTCTTGAGTTATACATGTTTTAGTGTTTCTTTCAAGCATAAAAGTATCTCATGTGATCTTCCATTGTCTAAAAAGTATGCTTGCACATTTCGAGATTTTGTGAGCTAGATAGTACTTGCTAAGCTTTATGCTTAATAGTTGCATTTCCTCTTACTGCAGACAAAGGTAAAGGCAAGCAATTCTGAAGGAAGGCGACGAGGCGGTGCTGAGCGACGTGTGTGTGGTGGCTGACCTTGGAGAGGTCCTTGGGACGAGACAGTTTAGCTTATTTGAAATGCAATGTTTAAGGTTTCCAAATTCCAAGTTATTGTGTTATGGAGTTTATTAAACATTTATGCTTCGAATAGTTTTACATGCTCAATTTTGTAGAATGAAGATTCCATGTCATTTCAATTAGTATGCATACTTTTGTGAATGCACTAGATGAGCAAGGGCATGAGTAGTTTAGCATGTTGATACATTGAATTTTAGACTTATTCTTGAGCTTGGTATTCCCTTTTGGACTAAGTCCTAATTGTGCTTAAAATGCTTGTAAATTCGGTAGAAAAGTAAGGTTTACATTCTATCTATTTGATGCATGTGCCAAGATGTTGTTAGCCTCCTTTTGAATTAAGTTTGTATTGCTTTAAATATGCTTAGAAAAGTTGCATTCATATTCCATAATGCTTTAGTAATATTATAGAACCTTGTGTGATGAATTTAAATGCATGACTATTAAAGTTAGAATATCATTCTTAGATAGATTTAAATACAAAAAAAAAAGTTTAAGAAGGTTCCGCATTTTTAGTCGTTGCATTAGAGTCAAGAAGTAGACAAAGTAACGGTCCGTCTAAGGTAGAGAAGGCGGGTCGCTACAGTTGGTATCAGAGCAGTTCCCATTCTCCAGCATCACACACACATCAGCATCAACCTTGCCGTCTTCAAGTAAGAAAGTTTTAAGTTTCAGTTTTCTATTGCTCCTTTACTTAATTGCAGTATAGAGAAATGCTTAAGTACTTACTCATATGTGCATAGAACAAGGAAGCTTGTTTAATACCTTAGTATCACGGAATCATGTTTAATCCCTATAATGGATATTAGGTTGCTAAATAAGAAGACAAATTATACTTAGAGATGTAGTAGTGATTTCTTGTTCCCTTATGCGTTATTAGATGGCAAGAAGAGGCCGAGCTCCTAATGCAAGGAACAGAACTCCAGTTCAAGATAACAATGAGCCTGGCACAGAACAGCCAAACCTGATGGCAGTCATTGCTCAAATGCAAGCTCAGATTTCAGAGCAACAGAAGACCATCGCCACACTGATGGCAAATCAGCACCCAGTGCCCCCTACACCACCCACAGCAGGAGTGGAGACTCCAGTGGTGGCTGAAGTTCCACCAGTCACACAGGAGACCCCTGCCGTGAACCGAAGACAAGAAGCATACCTCGTCCAGTGGCAGAGGCTGAAACCCGAAAGCTTCTCAGGCACGACTGAGCCCTGGGATGCCCAGGCTTGGTTCAAGACTTTAGAGAGCACAATGGAGCTTCGTGACTGGCCAGAAGTCGAGAAGGTCAAATGTGCCTCCTTCTGCCTAACTGGAGATGCTCGTATGTGGTGGGAGCGGGTCAAGAGTAAGAGGATAGTCAACCAGATGAGCTGGACAGATTTCGAGCAAGAGTTCTATGAGGAGTTCTTCCACATGCGGGTTACCAACAAGCACTACGAGGACTTCATGGAGTTCAGACAAGGTAACCTACCAGTGGGAGAAGCAGTCGCGAAGTTCAACAGACTAACTCGCCTCTGCCCAGAGCTAGTCAGCACAGAGAAGGAGCGAGTCAGACTGATGCTCCGCATGCTGAACCCTGAAATAGCACTCAACGTGAACAGCGGGACGCACCGACCCCAGACCAGCGAGGAGTTGGTCAGTAGTGCTCTAATCTCAGAGCACTATCTGAATAGCATCAAGGCACAACAAACACAGTAGAAGCCAGTCCTGATTGAGAACAAGACAATAGGAGGCCAGAAGCCTCAGCCAAATAACCAGAACTGGAAGAACAAGAACCACAAAAGGAAGCAGTGGCCTGGCAGCCAAAAAGGAAACCCAGAGAACAAGCAAGCTAGGTATCCACCTTGTCCTAAGTGTGGAAGGACCCATCCAGGAGCATGCCTTTTCGGTGTAACTGGATGCTACTCATGTGGACAAGAGGGACACAGATCCAAAGACTGCCCAAACAAGTTTAAGGTACTTCCTTAGCAGTCCGTACAGTATGGAGGCAAGCCTCAGTTACATTACATGCCTACTATACTGGAGGGACCTCAGATCAGTCAGGGAAGGTTGGAAGCAGCACCAGTTTCAACCAATGCCAGAGTCTTTTCCCTCACGAAGGAAGAAGCTGCCAGCGCCTCCACGGTCGTAACAGGTCAAATAGTTATTTTTCAGCATTTAGCTACTACACTGTTTGACACTGGGGCGACCCATTCTTTCGTATCAGTACCTTTTGCTAGTAAGTTACAGGTGCCTGCAGAGAGTTGGGAGTCCAGATTCCTGACAACTCTCCCTTCAGGGGAAATCATGGAATCCACCCAGCGACTCCGGGCTGTGCCAATCAAGATTTCAGACCGAGAGCTATATGTCGATCTGATAGTCCTTGCGATGCAAGACTTCGACATCATACTGGGCATGGATTTCCTCAGTAAGTACAGCGCTTCAGTGGACTGCCGTAGAAGGAAGGTGGTTTTCAGCCCAGAAGGAGAACCACCATTCGAGTTTCAAGGAGCCCCAAAGAGGAAGATTCAGAAATTCCTCTCAGCCTTGGCAGCCCACCAGATGCTAGAGCAAGGGTGTGCTGGTTTTCTTGCACACGTAGTGGACTCAGAAGCAAAGAAAGAACTCAAGCAGGATGATGTACGGGTAGTCTGCGAATATCCAGAAGTGTTCCCAGAAGAACTACCTGGACTACCGCCCAACAGGGAGGTGGAATTTGAGATTGAGCTGGTGCCAGGTACCGGTCCGGTCTCAAAGGCCCCATATCATATGTCTCCTGCAGAGCTGAAAGAATTACAAGAGCAACTCCAGGAGCTACTAGACAAGGGCTTCATCCGCCCGAGTCATTCACCCTGGGGAGCTCCTGTACTTTTCGTCAAGAAGAAGGATGGGTCTATGCGTCTGTGCATAGACTACAGAGCTCTGAACAAGGTAACCATCAAGAACAAGTACCCCCTTCCTAGAATAGATGACTTATTTGACCAACTCAAAGGGGCTACAGTGTTCTCGAAGATAGATCTGCGTTCTGGGTATCATCAGCTAAAGGTTAAAGAAAGTGACATCCCCAGGACGGCCTTCAGGACATGATACTGCCACTACGAATTTGTAGTGATGCCTTTTGGAGTAACCAATGCTCCAGCAGTCTTCATGGAGCTGATGAACCACATCTTCAGGGAGTATCTCGATAAATTCGTCATTGTATTTATTGATGATATTCTCATATACTCACAGACTCCAGAGGACCATGCTACACACTTGAGGATAGTGCTGCAGATCCTTCAGCAGGAGAAGCTCTATGCAAAATTTTCAAAGTGTGAGTTTTGGCTAGATCAGGTGGCCTTCCTAGGTCACATTGTATCCAAAGAAGGCATTCAAGTTGATCCAGCCAAGATAGAAGCAGTCAGCAACTGGTGTAGACCCAAGAATGCCAGTGAAATCAGAAGCTTCTTAGGCCTGGCAGGATATTACAGAAAATTTGTGGAGAACTTTTCCATAATAGCCTCTCCACTCACAGCCCTGACCAGAAAGAATCAGAAGTTTGAGTGGTCAGATAAATGCGAGAACAGCTTCCTAGAACTGAAGAAAAGATTGACTAGTGCTCCCATCCTGACTGTTCCAGAGAGTGACAAGGCCTTGACATATACAGTGATGCATCCAAGATGGGCCTTGGAGCTGTCCTCATGCAAGACGGTAAAGTAATAGCATATGCCTCCAGACAGCTCAAGGACTACGAGAAGAATTACCCTACGCATGACCTTGAGCTAGCAGCTGTGGTTTTTGCACTGAAGCTCTGGAGACACTACCTGTATGGAGTGCAGTGCAGAATCTTCACCGACCATCAGAGTTTGAAGTACTTCTTCACTCAGAAGGATCTGAATATGAGGCAGTGCAGGTGGCTAGAGTTGGTAAAAGATTATGACTGTGAAATCCTCTACCACCCAGGTAAAGCTAATAAAGTGGCAGATGCACTGAGCAGAAAATCCTGTGCAGCACCGATGTCCCTATCATCACTGTCTCTACCACTTCAGAAAGAAATAAAGGATTTTGGAGTCGAGGTAATAATTGGGCAACTTTCTGCATTGACTCTAGAGTCAACCTTGCTTGTGGGTATACAAAGAAAGCAAAGTCAAGACCCAGAGATCCAGAAGATCAAGCAGGAGATCCAAGAGGCAGCAAATTCAGAGTTTCGAATATCAGATAGTGGCATCCTCTATCTTGGAGACCGCCTTTGCGTCCCTAATGATGAGGAACTAAGAAAGAATATTTTAGAAGAAGCCCACAGTACCCCGTACTCTATGCATCCTGGTTCTACCAAGATGTACCAAGATTTAAAGGAAAGGTTCTGGTGGTCTGGACTCAAGCGAGACGTGGCCAGATATATCAGTACCTGCTTGACCTGCCAGAGAGTCAAGGCAGAGCACCAGAGACCAGGAGGAGTCCTACAGCCACTTCCCATTCTAGAGTGGAAGTGGGAAGAAATATCCATGGACTTTATCACAGGTCTTCCAAGAACCACCCATGGACACGATGCAATTTGGGTGATAGTGGACAGATTGACCAAGTCTGCCCACTTTCTAGCCATCAAGGTGTCGCACTCAGTAGAGCATTTGGCGCAGTTATATGTAAAGGAAGTGATCAGGCTTCATGGAGTTCCGAAGTCTATCATTTCTGACAGAGACGGACGCTTTGTCTCTCACTTCTGGGAGTGTGTTCAGCACGCACTAGGCACCAGACTTAAATTCAGCACAGCCTTCCATCCCCAGACTGATGGACAGACAGAAAGAGTAAATCAAATTTTAGAAGATATGCTCAGGGCCTGTGCACTAGATTTTAAAGGCAATTGGTGCAAGTACCTGTGTTTAGCTGAATTTGCCTACAACAATAGCTATCAGGCCACTATCAAAATGGCACCTTATGAAGCATTATATGGCAGGAAATGCAGATCACCCATATGTTGGCAAGAAGCTGGTGAGAAGAAAGAGATGGAGTCAGGACTAGGCAGCCAGACTGAGCTTATAGATGAGACCACTCAGGCTATCCAGATGATCCGCCAGAGGATTGAGACTGCTCAGAGTAGACAGAAAAGTTATGCTGACACACGCCGTAGGCCACTTGAATTCCAAGTTGGAGATTCAGTATTTCTCAAGGTCGCCTCTATGAAGGGAGTGATGAGATTTGGCAA
>JAGFNQ010002033.1:168246-200044 GCA_024364735.1 Boesenbergia rotunda | reverse complement strand
AAGCTGTGCAACAGGGATGGGCACCTTAAGAATGCCTCGGTTCGGGGACTACCGACTATAGCTGTCCTTACCCTAGTAGGTCGAGAGCTACTACGTATTTACTTAGGGATGCGCGCATATGATGAATGAATGTGGTACAAGCCAGGGCCCAATGCATGTTATGATTATGTTCAAGTATTTAAAAGCATGTTTTCAAGATTAAGCATCCTTATATATATATATGCACAGTTGCTACATGCATCCATTTATGCTATGCATTATGTTATGAAAAGTATGTTTACGAAAAGTATGTTATGAAGATATGTTCATGCCATGATTTTATTTATGTTTATGCCATGATTTTATTTATGTGTATGCCATGATTTTATTTATGTTTATGCCATGATTTTATGTTATGCCATGATTTTATTTATGTTATGCCATGATTTTATTTATGTTTATGCCATGATTTTGTTTATGTTTATGCCATGATATTATTTAAGCTTATGCCATGATATTATTTAGGTTTATGCCATGATGTTATTTATGTTTATGCCATGATTTGATGCTAGTTTAGAATGCCATGCTTTAATTATGTTTATGATAGTTTAGGATGCCATGATTTTATCTATGTTTATGTTAGTTTAGGATGCCATGATTTTATGCTAGTTTAGAATGCCATGCTTTACTTATGTTTATGATAGTTTTAGGATGCCATGACTTTATCTATGTTTATGTTAGTTTAGGATGCCATGATTTTATGCTAGTTTAGGATGCCATAGTTTAATTATGTTTATGTTACGTTAGAATGCCATTATTTTGTTCATGCTCATGCTAGTATGGGATGCCATGATTGTAATTAGATTTATGCCATGATTTTATTTATGTCTATATCAAGTATTATGCCATGCTATGATTGTTTACGATGTTTATGTTATGTCAATAATTATGCCATACCCGAATATTTATGGTTATGTTTATGCCATGCTATGAATGGGGTGAAGCTATGTCCATGACATGTCAAATGAATGCTAAGTGATGCTAAGGATGATGTTCTAAGTAAAGCGCTAAGAGTGCTAATGTTTCATATGTTTATGATTAAGTGACGGACGGTTTTAGTGAGTAGGAAAGAGTCTTACTAAGCATGTGTGCTTATAGTTTTATTTTCTTATACCGCAGATCACGCAAAGGAACAGTAAGGAAGCAGCAGGAGGGCTTTGCAGAATGTGTGTGATAGTGACTTGGCCAAGAGACCATATGTTTGCTTGCCTTATGATGGAACTTTACCTTTACTACTGAGTACTTGAATATGACTATGACTCTATGATATGATGCTAAAGTATGATAGAAAGCTAAAGTATAACATGATGCTAAGTATGACATGATGCTAAGTATGTTATGATGCTAGGAATGATAGAAAGTGCATGTAGGTGTAAGTTTAAAGTTTTCCGCTGCGTTATGATGTCTACATGCCCTAAGTATGTTAACGTAATGCCGCTTTATGGTGTTCAAAAAAAAAAAAGCGGGCGTTACAAAAGCCAATAAAGAGCACATCTTTTCATGTGACTCTTCACCTTCTCTTCATCCAATGAAGAGAGACTTTTCCTCTTTCCTTCACATGCAATTCCGACCGAGCCTCTCGGGCTTCCGACTAGGTCTCCCGACCAAGTCTCCCGAGTGCCGAGCTCCCAACTCAGTCTGCCGAGTGCCGACCCAGACAGCCGGGTGCCGACCCAGTCGGCCGAGTGCCGAGCTCTCGACCCGTGCTCCCGAGTTCCCAACTCGAGCTCCCGAATTGACCTCCCGAGTTCCTAAGTCGGGCTCAGATCTCCTGAGTTCCCAACTCGGGTTCCTGAAGCATCATGTCCTTAGTGTGTGACCCAATAGGTTCTCGTGACGTTGGCAATACACCTAAACACTTTAGACACATAAGCAATGAGTGGCATCTAGCAATACATCATTGCTACCCAAGTAACAAGAAAAGTCGAGATCCTACTAAACCTCCGTGACTATGATAGTGTATGACCTTGTCCTTCTATCCTTGATATCTAGATTGACCAATGAGGCATAGACCGTGTCATCCTCAATCAATCTTGTGTTTCATGATCCCCGAGTAGACTCACTCAAACAAATGAGCTCAATATCTCATATTGACTCATTTGAGCATGTCCATGCGTTTTAGCAGTCCTACTCGATCAAGGGGCCCACAGATATCACTCCCGTCATATGGGAGGGATAGATCCAGTGATCGCCTTTATAGTCCACCCTATTACGGGTGACGTTTGACGATACCAAAGTACATAACATCTTATGTAGGGAACCGTAGTGACTTCAGGTCTAAGGACTATTCATACCAATAGTCACATGAGAAAGTTTATGACACTCATATGATAATCTATGAAACTTTCTCATGGCGGGTCAATTCAGTACACATTCTCCAATGCATTCCCATGTGTTAACTTGATATCACATATCCATGACATGTGAGCTCAAGTCATTAGTTGACTTACATGCTAGTCTCCATGCATTAATAATGCCCCAGAATATTAATGCTTGACTAGGAATAATTTAGTGTAGTGTTCTCTACATTATCTCACTATCGATTCAACCAATCGATATAACGTAGATAAGAACCTACTACACAAAGAGATTATTATACTTACTTATTCGGCACAGAATATAAAGTAAGTATAATAACCAAATATGCTTTTATTAATGATAGAATATGATACAAAATGTTCCTAGTCAATCATCACATAATTGGCTCTAGGGTTCCTACTAACAGTTGCACAAAGTTTGAGCCACCCGCTCTGATACCACTTGTTGGATCGAGAGAAACGATAGAGGGGGGGTGAATATCGTTAAAACTTTTTCGGATTAAGGAAAAGAGAAAATGCAGCGGAAACCAAAAAATCACACAGAAACACAAGTATTTTACTTGGTTCGGAGTCGCGGTCGGCTCCTACTCCAAGGCCCACGGTCCTTGACCGTTTACTTTGGGCAATTCTATAATCGCGCTAAAGGTTTACAAATTTTAGTACAAGAATATTGCAGTAAATAAAAAGAACTACACTTTTCATTACCGACGCCCGGTGTAGATCATACTTCGGAGCAGAGGGTCGTCGTCGGCGCTGGAATCTCGAGATCGGAGTTTGCCGGAGCGGAGCACTTGAACGAAAAGTTTTGGAGCGTTAGAAAGTTGGTGTTCTGATGGCTTGGGGTCGAGCCCCTTTTATAGTGCTCCTGGGGGCGCCTGAGACGTCGGGGGCGCTTGACATGTGCCTTCATCTGTGGAAAACTCAATCCGCAGCTCAGTCAGCGCTTATCCCCTTCGACTCGGCCTCTGGAGCTGACTGGGGTGCCTGGGACCTCCTGGGCGCCTAGCTTTACTAGGTCCGCTGGTTTCGTGGCTGATTTGCTTCGATTACCTCTTTGGCTTTGACCTTGGGCGCCCGGGACCTCCGGGGCACCTAGCCCAGTGTGGTTTCGAAGCGTTCTTGCTTCCTTGTTGTTTTGGCTTTGACCTTGGGCGCCCGGGACCTCCCGGCCACCTAGCCCAGCTGCCTGCCCCCTTCCTTTGGGTCATTCTGAGCTGCAGCAACACATTCCTTCGGTCCCTGTATCCAAGGTTAGTTCCAAAACATGCAAAGCAAGAGTATTAGTCAATGTTTACAGCCATAGCTATCTTGGTTCTGACTTCGAGTTTCCCAAATGGAACCCTAGGTCGAATCGACGCCTACTATTCCCTCGACGGGGAATGCGTCCTCACCTACTCCTTTCAGGAGAGTTTACCTTTTGCCAACCGGCTCAATCGGTTGGACTTTTGCCCGATCCACCTGACTAGGTCTTCGTGCCCAACTTACGGTCAGGTCTTCGGTGCCCAGCCCCTTGCCAGGACTTCTTGCCCAGACCTTAACCAGGACTTCTTTGCCTGACTTCTGGTCAGGTCTTCTTGCCCAGTCCTTGACCAGGACTTCTTTGCCCAGCCCTTTGCCAGGACTTCTTCCTAGTGTACCTTGGGCTTCTTCCTGCACACTTAGTAAGCACATTAGAACACAATAACATCTTAACTTTTGAACCCTTTGCCATTATCAAAACTCAGGTTCGACTTAGGTGCTGCCTGCACCAACACCTTTCTCTTATTCATGTTAGATGATGAGCTATTTACTTCAGTGTGTATCGTGGGAGTTATTGGTTCTAGAGTATACATATTACCAACCTTGTACCTGAACAGATAATCTCTCTGTTTCTCTTAATAACAACTTTATTACTAAAACCAATAGAATATTCATCATTTATTAACTTAGAAATCGAAATCAGATTCTTTCTAAACGAGGGTACAAAAAGGCAATCTCTCAGAACTAATACTCTATTTCTCTCAAAAGATAACTAGAAGACTCCCACTGAAACTGCTGCCACTTTTGTAGCATCGCCCATGTAGACCACAATTTCTTCATCCGCTAGCCGTCGGGTTTCCTGGAACGCCTGCATAGTATTGCAGACATGGTCAGTGGCTCCTATATCTATATACCAGGTACTGGTAAATAGCACCGCTAAACATGTTTCAACGACTAAGGCTGAAGAAATACCTTTGCTTTGATGACAGGGACAGTCCGCCTTCCAGTGCCCAGTTTGCTTGCATGTGAAGCACTTGCCTTTCGGCTTCTTCACTCCAGTCCGAGGTCCTTGCGATGCTCCTGCCTTCTTGAACCCTCCTCGTTTCTTCTTCTTCCTGCCTTTCGGCTCAGAAGAAGAAACCCTTTGAGTCACTAAGGCCTATGAGTTTTGACGAAAGATGGCCTCTGCCGCCTGGAGTTGTCCTAGCAGTTCACCCAATGTATAATCCCTTTTGTTCATATTATAGTTGAGCCTGAACTGCTCAAAACTTCTAGGCAGAGACTAGAGTATAATATCAACCTAGGATTCCCCATCGATTTGTGCTCCCAGTACCTCAATCTCATTGAGGTAATTAAGCCATCATCTTTAGGACATGATCACTCACGGGTGTCCCTTCAACCATAGTGGTTGACATCAGACTCTTCATCGCGGTTTGCCTTGCAGCTCGACCTTGGTGCCCGAAGAGATCTTTGAGGTTCAGCATCATGTCACTAGCAGTGGCCATGACCTGATGCAGATGTTGCAGCTCATTCGACATAGATGCCAGAATGTAACACCGTGCCATCTCATCTGCCTTTTCCACTTCTTGTAACACTCCCTCAACTCTTCACCAGAGTCCTCTCTAGGTCTTTCTGGACATTCCTCGAAGAGTACAAATTTGTACTCCTCAGCAGTGAGGACAATGTCAAGGTTCCTCTTCCAGTCTATGTAGTTTGGGCCAGTAAGTTATTGTCCTTAAGAATTGTTGCTAGTGGAGTAAAGGCCATTATGAAAAACCTGAGAATCACAACATACACTACTTTAGAAATCGAAAATAAATTGATTCCTCAAAATAATTAATTTTCGAAATCAACCAACACCCCTATACATCGAGAAATTCGCATGCCAAGATAGTATGGACGTATACAAATCCCTACATTCGTAAGGGGAGGTTTTACCCATCGATCTTACTATCTTGTCAATCTAACTTTTTAACAAGTAAGATCAATAGTTGGTTTCCTTCGGCTCTGCAAAATAATAGCAGTGACTCCGATGGGGAGGATACTATTATTTGTATCTAAGTGTGCACCATTACACGACACTAAGAAAATTATTTTCAATTATGTGCCTTCTGATGGGGAAGTACACACACTCTTTAATAATTTTCTAAAGTCTTTTTTTGACCCAGTGATCCGCTGAACAAGTCCATCTAATGGGGAGGAAGACACTCAGAGCCGACGCGCAGACTTGTTCGCATCACTTGTCGAATTGTAATGGAAGTTGCGGGACCCTTAGGGTCCCTCTCCCACTTAGTAATTTATCTCGAGGAATTTTCTAGCACTACCACACATCCAAGCACATAACCAATAACATGAAAATAAAATAAAGAAAATCCTAGATTTTCTAACTTTCATGACCCTTGGTCTCGAATGTGCCTCCAGTCGTGTTGTCACTTCGTCCGCTCCTCCCTTCCTTTTGTGCATGCTACCTTGAGATATCTCCGAGCCTAAATGAACAGCTAATTATTTATATCATTGATCCTATACTCCACGAAGGAGTGTACACGATATCTAGATCAACTGTAAATAAAAAACTCGGCTAAACATGTGTCGTATTTAATTACAAAAATTAAATACCTAGTCTCGTCAACCCCGAGGATTAATTAATTACAAAACTTCACAAATCAATCACATAACACATATTTGGCCATGAAGTTGGAATCTCGTGCCTGCAACAAAAAGTTAGCCTATGCACATCCACGCATCATTCAACAAAATAAAATATATGAAAATTGCAAAAATAAACCAATCCTAAACACACAAAGCCAGAAACATTAGCTCTGATACCAATGGTAGGATATGGCTTGGAGGGTTTCCTTAGCGAATACCTGGTTGATCTGAGAGACCTCTCCATGTCTACGGATTAAAAATTTAATCCAAGTGGAGACCTGTCTCCCATCGACCGTCTCGTGCCATATCGAACGATCCAAATTACAGCTTAGCCAATTACCAAGATTGGCCTTGTAATTTTGCTCGACCGTTCGACCACGGAAATTAAAGGCAACGAGTTGATCACCGACTTTTGTTTTATGGTCGGGGTCCAGTTAAAAATTTATTCATCATGACATGAAATCAAAATAATAAATTATCAAACATGAAATGATGAGACAAATCAAACAAGCACATGAATAACATAAAGGTAATCAAAGGAGTATAGGGAAAGATATACCTTTCCGATCACCTCGCGGTCTTCAACCTTATGACCCTCCCTTCATGGACGTCATGTGGGAGATGATCTACCACAATCCGAGATCACCAAGACCTCAAAAAGAGTTCTTCTTCTCACCTTGGCCGAAACAAGAAAACCCTAGCCTAGGGTTTTCCAAGCCGTCGGCCTCTTCTTCCTCTTCCCTTGTGCCGCCGACCACCGGAGCTGCTCTAAGGCCTCCGGACCGATAGCAAACCTAGAGAGGAAGGAGAAGGAGATGAAGAAGGAGATAATTCTCCTTCTTCCACACCCAAACGACCCTAACTCAAGCTCTCCCTCAACCTTGAGCACCGCCGCAACCCATGGTTGCGCCGCCTCTCACCGGCCGCCGGTGCCTCCTTCACCCTCGCTGAGTGCCACGCAAAGTAGAGGACTCCTCTTCCTTGCTTCTGTGAGCCTTAGCCGGAGATTGATAGAGGAGGAAAGGAGAACCGAGGAAGAGAACCTCCTTCTGCTAATCGCCGGCCAAAACCCTAAGAGGGTAGGAGAGAGAGAGAGAGAATAGAGGAGAGAGGCTTCGGGTATCAACTCTTGGATTAAACCTTGGTTTCTTGATCTCATAGGGTATTTATAGGGCTAAGGTAGGGACCACGAGGAGGAGTTGGTTCTTGGCCCACTAATAGATCTAAACCCGATCCATTAATTAAGATCCATTCCATTAATGAATCTTAGTTGAACTTCCTCACCAACCCCCATATTTTTATATGGGCTCCATATATTACGAGTCGTCCATCCCCCCGTGTTTAAGATCTCGAATGCCTGTTAATTAATTAAATTATTGATAATTTAAATTAATTAACTTCTGGATCCTTGATTAGTACCACTCAACCTTATCATCGTGCCGGATCAAATCCACCTGCAGGGTTTAGCACGATGAACCTTTTGAGCTCATCAAGGGGGCATCATCATCCCGACTCACCAGGATACGAATTCCGTCAATAATCAATGCACATTATATTATTAATATTATCTCTTAACTTTCCGGGTCTATCGATCTAACAAAATAGATCTCGCCCATTGATAAATTAAAGAAATAATAATTATTAATATATGCCCGTTATTATTTCGGGATTAAGGGATCGTACTCCATAATATAAACTGAGGTCCTATCCAATTATCGAGTCGGTACAAATTGGATAACCTCGGGTTTTGGTCCAGCTCAATGTACTCAAAGCACACTAGTGTAATTCTATGGTCAAGACCAACCATACCTAATTACACTACAACCATCCCGATGGGTTGTCTAATTCCATCTCGGTTGTGAGCCTCTACTTATACTAGGCAGGGAACTGATAACACGATCTTCCATGTGTCACCACACGCCATGTTATCTACAATGCTTAGTATTGGACTTCATGCATGTACTAATGTAAACATGCACCTAGTGTAGTTGTGATTCTCTTTTCATAATAAAGATGCTCATATATAAAAGTCATGTCTTTCAGTATACACATCTTACAGACACATAATCAGAAATAATTTTTTTAGTGTCATGTAATGGTAAACACTTGGATGCAAATAATAGTATCCTCCCCATCGGAGTCACTGTTATTATTTGTAGGGTCGAAAAGGACCAACTATTAATTTTATTTGTCAAAAAGTTAGGTTGACAAGATAATAAAATTAATGGGTAAAACCTCCTCTCACGAATGTAGAATTCGTATACATCCACACCATCTTGGCATACGAAAATCTCGGTGTTTTGAGGTGTTGGTCGATTTCAAAATTTATTGTTTTGAGGAATCAATTTATTTTCGAAATCTAAAGTGTGTGATTGTTGTGATTCTCAGGTGTTTTAAAATGGATCTAGACCCACTTGATTTAATTCAAAGAGAAAACGAACTTAATGCCCCTAGTAATAATGATTGGGAATTAAACCTGGACTTTGTTAAAACTGCCAAGGAATCCAAATGTGATCTTGTCGAGTTCTGTGCTTAAAAACCTATCGAGATTAATGGTGAAGAGGAGATGGAGTATTTTAGGCAGTGGTTAGAAGCAGACGAGATCACTCAGAGTCATCAACATTAGCTTCTTCCATTACCAGTGATAAAACTTCTAAGCTCGATGAACTCTTCGGACACCATAATCGGGCTGCTAGGCAAGAAGTCATGAAGAACTTGACAACAACCATCATGATTGTGTTAGGATGTATACTAAAAGTCTTGCGATTGGTTAAAGAACATCTACATTTTGAAAAAAGAATCGCAAAATCACACAGTGCATATTTATATTAGTATATGCACAAAATATCTCATACTTTGCATTGTAGATAATATGGTGTGTGGTGACGCATAGAAGATCATGTTATCAGTTCCTTGCAGAAGTATAAGAAAGAGACTCACAATCAAGATGGAATTGGACAAACCATCGGGATGGTTGTAGTGTAATTAGGTGTGGTTTGTCTTAACAATAGAATTACATTAGTGCGCTTTGTGTACATTGAGTAGGACCAAAAGAGAGGTAATCCAATTTTGTACTGACGTTATAAATTGGATTAGACCTCGGTATATATTATGGGTACGATCTCTAAATCTCGAAATAATAATGGGCACATGTATTTAATTATTATTACTTTGATTTACCAATGGGCGAGATCTATTCTGTTAGATCAATAGGACCGATAAGTCGGGTAATAATATTATCTACATGGTGTGTCTTTGATTATTGAGGGAATCCGTGTCCTAGTGAGTCGGGATGTTGATACCCCCTTGATGAGCTCAAAAGGATCGTCATGTTAAATCTTGCAATTGGACTATGATCCAACATGATGAAAATGTTGAGTGGTACTAGTCAAGGATAAAGAGGATAATTAATTAAAATTGTCAGTAATTTAAATTAATTATCGGGCATTCGATATCGAGGAGATGGACGACTCATAATAGGTGGAGCCTATATGAAAATATGGGGGTTGGTGAGGAAGTTCAATGAGATCCTTTAGTTGAATGGATCTCCATTAATGGATCAGATTTGGATCCATTAGCAGGTGAAGACCCAACTCCACCTCATGGTCCCTACCTGTAACGACCCACCTTCTGGTACTAAACTTTAAGGAGGATCGCTACTAACTGGCTAACTGATTACTGATCATTGTTTTCTTTTAAGCTAAACCAACTGGGAGAATTTAAAAATTTTGCTATGTACTGAACTAACAATACATTAACTTAGGAATGATACGGTAAATCATAATCATGTTGGAAGTGCTAACCAGCCAAAAGAAAACAAAAACTTTAATTTTATTAGCTTGGCAGGATTTCATCCCATAACCTCATCGTTGCATGACTGAAGCGCTAACCAGTAGCTCTACATCACATTCTATTGTAAATTGGCACCAGTCGACTGGTATTTGACCAGTCGACTGACCGAGGCGAAGAAGCCTTCTGTACGATTTTGCTACTGGTCCCAGTCGACTGGTAGCTGTCGCAGTTGACTGGCAGTTCTGAAATCTGATAATTCAGATTCCAAAAACGTGCCCAAGTCAACCCACTTCGTACCAAAAACCCCACAAACTCATATTTAAGCTTACTAACAGGTATACAATGATTCTAGGCCATATTCTACATGTTTTCATGACATTAAAGCATACTTCAACCATTTCTACGCATGAAATTAGAAACACGAATTTTGTATCAACTTATTACTAAAGCTAAGCATTGTTCCTATCTAAATGCATCAATAGTAGCACTATAATATCAGAAATGGTTCTATAGCCTTAGATCATGCATTTTACTACTAGTTAACATGCACTTGAAATGTATCACTCAACATATCACATGTAGAAACTAGGCATGGCATGATTGCATGGTATTAACTCATGATACATGATCTCATACTAGAATTCTCGCAAGACTCATATCAAGAGTGATGTTATCAACATAACAAAGGTACTTAAAATGTGGAAAATGATAAACATGACAAAGAACTAGTTCATTTAACATTCTTAATCGTGCATCCTCATAAGGCAAGTTCCCAAGGTTCTTTTCATTCCAAGTTCCACCATCACACACTCCCCATCATCCCTGCCGCTTCCGCTACTCCATTTTTCCTTTGCCCTTATCTGCAGTATAAGGAAAAATGAAACTATAAGCATAAAGCTTAGTAAGTACCATCCTACTCACAAAACAATGCATATCTCGAAACTCATGCTTTTGAAAACACATGTAGGAAAAACATATCATGCTTGTCATTTATTCTTGCTAAAACATATAATCTAAATAAATATCATGACATACTCATCATACTAAGCACATGAACTAAATCATATTCTTCTAACTAAATTCACATGGCATTCATAGAATTTAACTGAACTAAGCATGATCTTAAAACTGTTTTCACTTAAAGCTATTACTGAACTTTTGAAACTTATACATATAATAAGTGAAAATACTAATCATACTGCTGTGGGCCCAGCAATGTGCTACTAATGCGCGCATCCCTAAATAGATCTGAGGTAGCTAATCCCAAACTCATTAGGGTACTACTTCTAGGCGATCTAGGGGACGAGGGGCAACTAGGAGCCCACCCATAGATGAACTAGAGTCCAAGCACGTGCCATAAAAAGTAAAATACTTTCATAAATATTCTTTTCTTTAACCTTGCATCTACTAGGCGATCTAGAGCCTAGGGGCGATCTAGGAGCCCACCCAATGGACGAACTAGGGTCCATAAACATAAAGCAAGGGTAGCAATTTCATAACATGCTAAAACTCATATTAGAACTTCTTAACATTTTCTCGAGCACCTTGCATGCCTAAAACTCCCCTCTTCTTTTAAGGACACTTCCTAGGCACTCGACGGTGTGTCTAAACCCCAAACTAAAGGAGGAAGCACGTCCAGCCCATCTAGTGGTGCCCTTAAAGTCGGTAGAGAGAGTAGATCTGCACATAAGAACATAAACTTGTAATTAGATAAAACTAAGGCGTTTAGGCATACAAACGAAGCTACTTATACTGCAGATGAGGGGTACTTACATCCTGCGCTTGTTCTTACAACTTTAATGCGTAGGGCTTAGGGAGAGAGAAGATCCTTGGAGTCTCGGAGAGGTTCTAACGATGAACTACTCCTTGAGACAATCCCTTAGCCTGCCCTCCTTCTTGAATCCGCCCAACACAAGCCCTTGGACTCCCTCCTTGGTTTGCTGTGAGTGAGGGAGAGAGAAAGGCTTGGGAGAGGGTGAGGAAAAATCGCCCAAGAGGGAGGAGTCGGCAGTTAGAAGATGAGGGAAAGAATAAACCTAAAGACCCTTAAGTTTCCCTTTTATACTTATGGAAAAATTTAACTAACTTCACCTTATTTATCCTTTCCTCTATTTTGTTTCAATGAAAACAGACTAGCCCACTTAGTAAGCCTCTTATCTTCTCAAGGTATAGGTCTAGGGGTTAAACCCCACTTAGGCCTTTTTTACCGTGCATTCTATTTTTATTCATTTTTGCCTTATTTATCTATGGAAAAATTCTATAAAAATATTCATAAATTCAGAATTAATTCTAGGATATTTCTAAAATTAGGTTTGAGAATTTTTGGGCGTTACAATCCCCCATACCTTATAAAAAGTTCGTCCCCGAACTTAAAAACAACTCTGGGTATTTCTGCCTTATGTTGTCCTCTGGTTCCCAAGTTGCCTCTTCTACTCTGTGATTTTGCCATATGACTTTCACTAATGGTACCCCCCTTGTTCCGCAATTTCTTAACCGCTGGGTCTATTATCTGAATAGGCCGACTATCATAACTGAGATCTTCGCGGACTTGTACCGTTTGTGGCTCTATCACCTAGGTGGCATCTGGGATATGCTTCTTCAGCATGGAGACATGAAATACATTATGGATAGTTGACATCTCCTGAGGTAGCTCTAGCTCATAAGCTACTTTGCCAACTCTTCTAGTATGGGGTATGGTCCTACATATCTGGGACTTAGCTTGCCCTTCTTCCCAAAACGCATTACTCCCTTCATGGGAGCCACTTTGAGGAATACCAAATCCTCAACTTCAAACTCTAATGGTCTGCGCCGTGTATCAGCATAGCTCTTCTGGCGACTTTGAGCTGTTTCTATTCTCTGGCGGATCTGCTGTATGGCTACGGTGGTGTCATCTATAAGATCTATCTGTAGGCCTAACTCTTGCCTCTCACCACCCTCGTACCAGCAGGTAGGAGATCTACACCTCCACCCATATAAAGCCTCATAGGGTGCCATGCCGATAGTGGACTGATAACTATTATTTTAGACGAACTCCGCTAAGCACAGGTATCTGCACCAACTGCCCTTGAAATCTAAAGCACAAGCTCTAAGCATATCTTCTAGTACTTGATTCACTCTCTCGGTCTGACCATCTGTCTGAGGATGGAAAGCTGTGCTAAACTTCAGTTTGGTGCTTAGTGCTGTCTGTACGCACTCCCAAAAGTGTGAAGTGAACCTACTGTTCCTATTTGAAATGATAGTCCTAGGGACTCCATGTACTCTGATGATCTCCTTGAGGTATAATTGAGCCAGCTGTTCCATGGAATAGGAGATCCTGATAGCTAGGAAGTGGGTAGACTTAGTCAATCTGTCAACTACTACCCAAATTTCATCATATCCATTCGTTGTTCTGGGTAGTCCCTGATGGTTATCCATGGCGATTTCCAAGACAACCACGTGGTCGTATCCGAGAGACCTTTCTATAGCCATGGATTAAAAATTTAATCCGAATAGAGAACCGTCCCTATAATGATTGATTCGTCGTCGTGTTAGTTAGTCCAAGTTACAACTTAGCCACAAAGGCTTTGTAACTTTCTGGATTAGCTAACCGCGGAAAAGACGATGATTTGGATTGCCAGTTTTTGTGTTTATCTTCGTGGTCCAGTTAATTATTATTATCTATGATTTTGAATCTAAATAATAATTTAACATACATAAAATGACAAGGCAAAGCATAATGACACAAATAAATATAGCATAACGAAAACTGAGCCTGGGAGAATTATACCTCGCCGTTTACTTCGCAGTCTTCTATCCTATGTCCCAGCCCACTTGGACGTCGTGTGGGAGACGATCTCCCAAGTTGTGGAGTCACCAAGGCATGCAAACCAATCCTTTCTTTTCTTCTTCCCATGCGCCGAGAACCAAAAACCCTAAGGCTAGGGTTTTTCTTCACCACTCGACAACTCCTTGAAGAAGATGGTGATGAAGTCAAGAGGATGAGTTTCTCTCCTTCACCACAGCCCATGCCAACCTCTCCACCTTCTTCCTATCTTGCGGCAGCAACACCACAAGGAAGATAGCCTCTCTCAACCTCCCTTTTTCAGGCGACAAACACCAAAAGGGAAACTTACCTCGCCGGCGCACCTCGCTTTTTTTCCTTTGCTTCCGCATGCCACAGCCGGAGAAGAGGACTCCTCTTCGCCTCGTGCATGCCCTCAGTCGAAGCTAGGGCTCGGTAGCTTGTTCTCTGGACTTTGGTCAGAGATGGCTCGGTAGGTCGTTCTCTAGACCAGGATGAGTCGGAGAGGGCACATTAGCTCGTTCTCCGGACTGGACTCTAGTTAGAGAAGGCTTGGTAGCTCGTTTTCTGGACCAGGATATGTCGGAGAGGGCTTGGTAGCTCGAAACTAAACAGACCTTTGTGGGAAACCCTAGGTTTAGGGGGAGCTAAGATTAAGGGGGAGCATGCTTGCTCCATTCTTGGCATAAGAGGAACCTTGGAGAGGTTCTTAAAAAGCATTTGTAAGTGCAATATAAGGGGGAGCTTGGGAGAAGCTTTAAAAAGCCCGTTTTGTGAAAAGTCCTAACTTGGAGGGTTAGGTGTGTGAAAAGTCCTAACTTGGAGGGTTAGGTGTGAAAAAGTCCTAACTTGGAGGGTTAGTGTGGGGAGCCTTGGGATAGGTTTTAAAAAGCCTATTTCAGAAAATTCCTAACTTGGAGGGTTAGGTGTGAGATGCCTTGGGATAGGATTCATGCATGCATTGCATATGCATTGGCGGTGTAAATCTAAGATGGAGTCTTGGCAGTGTAAGTCCAAATGTTTATTTAGCATTGTTATTGCTATTGACTACTATTTGTTTCCCTAACTTAAACGTATTGCTAAACATCAAAAAGGGGGAGATTGTTGAGGCAATCTGTAGTCCGGAGTGACCATGTGTTTTGATGTTTGGGCAAAGGGTTTAAGTTAGGTTTCCCTTGTGTTCTAATATGTGTATGTTGAGTGTGCAGGTTGGGCAGGTTTACACATATTGACTGTACTAGACGACCTCGGTACGGTGAAGGGTGGCATGGAGACAAGCTGGAGGCTTGTGTGCACCCGAGGGACCTTAGAGAGCAGGGGCGATGAGCTAAGGGGTGCGGACTTCGAGGCATGCTTGAAGGATGGCATGGAGGTAAGCTAGAGGCTTGCGTGCATCCAAGGGACAGGAGTCGAAGATGAAGAGGGCGCGAAAGCAATAGTCGAGGTTGCTGATGAGGAGTCAGTCGAGTCGTGAGGGTAAAAGTGTTGTGTGATTGTACTCGAGAAATCCTAGGGTTCGAGTGCTGAGAGAAGTGTATCCGGGAAGGGAAACCCTAGAAGTATGAGTGGGGCAGTCGACTGCCATTAGGGCAGTCGACTGATAAAACTCACAGAAGGTATGTAGCTCTGGACCAGTCGACTGCTATGGGAGCAGTCGACTGGTAGCGGCTGGTGAGTTGGCTGAAAATTCGAATGTTGGGGTTGCAACAGTCGATTTTCAGTGGCACCAGTCGACTGCCCTGGGAGTAGTCGACTGGTGGCGAGGGTTTTATCTTTAGTTATATTTAAATAGGACTTCGTGGTGGCTGAAACTCTTGACAAATCTTGTCTTGGTTAAAGGCAAGATAGTAGTCTTGGTGCTCAAGGATTGTCGAAGTGTTGTGGCGAGGTTTCTCCACCCACAAGGAGTGACAAGAGCTAGCTGGAGGTTATCCGGGGAGTGATCCACCGACGGATTCTTGGATTAGTCACCCTTTGGGGTGGATACCAAGTAAATCGTTCTTGTTAGCGTTGTTTGTTTTCATTATTATTATTTCCGCTGCGCAACTAACAACGTAGGTACAAGAAGAATCGAAGATTTGCTATTCACCCTCCTCTAGCAACCGCACGCAATCTAACACTATCAACATGGTTTTCTGATAGTGGGTGCTCTAAACACATGACCGGGGATAAATCGTTATTCACTACCCTACAAAGCAGAAGTATATGTAATGCTTCATTTGGTAACAATGATAGTCTCAAGGTTGTAGGAATATATGACATTCAAATATCTGAATGTCTTAGGATCAATAATGTCCTTCTAGTCAAGGGGATGACCTTCAATCTCCTGAGTGTCAGTCAATTGTGTGATGCGGGATACACAATTGACTTTCACCCAAGTCAGTATCTAGTTTGACACAATGACACACATGACACAGTACTAGTAGGCACAAGAGTAGACAATATTTATTAAGTCTCATTTACAAGTGCTACTAATGCCTCTGTTAAGTGTTTCATGTTAAAAGAGAAGAATCTTGGCTTTGGCACCGGAGATTGGCTCACGTGAACATGAAGAACATCCGGAAACTAGCCAACAAGGGACTTGTACGAGGCTTACCGAGCATCAAGTACGAAAAAGAAAAATTATGTGATGCATGCCAAATGGGTAAGCAAACAAAAGCGTCTCATAAAGGTGAAAGCGTTGTAAGTACTTCTACAGCGTTAGATTTATTGCATATGGACTTATTTGATTGCAGTACCATAGTTTCATTGAATGGTAGTAGATATTGTTTTGTGATTGTTAATGATTATACTAGATATACATGGTTCTATTTCTTAAAACATAAGGACCAAACCTTAGACATTTTTATTTCTTTTTGTAGAAGAATTGAAAATGAAAAATCTATAACAATCAAAACCATTAGGAGTGATCATGGAGGTGAATTTCAAAATCATAGGTTTTTAGAATTTTGTCAAGAGAAAGGATATAGACATGAGTTCTCTACTCCTAGAACACCACAGTAAAATGGTGTTGTAGAGAGGAAGAACCGAGTCCAACAAGAGGCTGCACGAAGCATGCTTAATGAGTACTCCTTACCAAGCTACTTATGGGCTGAAGCTGTTAACACAACTTGCTATGTGCAGCATCGAGTCCTTATTCATAGGTTTTCTGAAAACACTCCACATGAACTTTGGTTTGGAAGACCGCCTACAGTTAGACATCTCCGGGTGTTTGGGTGTAAGGTGTTCATTCTAAACACCAAGGATCATCTTGGAAAGTTCACAGCAAAAGCTGATGAAGGGATACTTGTTGGGTATTCCCTTGTCTGCAAAGCTTACCGAGTCTACAACAAAAAGTCTAAGTTAGTTGAAGAATCTTCTGATGTTGCATTTGAGGAGACCCCAAAAGTGATTGATTATTCAGGAGATGTAGAAAGAGTTCAATTCGAACTTAGGAGATTAGGATTGGATGAAAGTCCAAGTATTGGAGGTGTTGCGGATGAGTCTGATGATGGTGGGCCTAGACTACATGGAGCTCAGCCTGACCTTGAGTCTGAGCCTGTGTCTAGTGAAACCATCCAAGAAGCACCTCCAACACCAAGGCAAACTAGGTTAGCCTCTAGTCATCCCCAAGATCAAATTGTTGGAGATATCCATCATGGGGTTAGAACTAGATCATTCTTTAGGAATTAGGCTAATGAGGCCGCCTTGATCTCTAAAATTGAACCTAGAGTAGTTGACGAGGCATTACATGATCCCGATTGGATTATTGCTATGCAAGATGAGTTAAGTCAATTTGAGAAAAGCCGAGTTTGGGACATAGTTCCTAGACCTAAGAAGACCATAATTATTGGAACTAAATGGGTCTTCAAGAACAAATTGAACCATAAGAGAGAAATCGTAAGAAACAAGGAACGCTTAGTAGCCAAGGGCTATAGTCAAGTTGAAGGCCTTGATTACAATGAGACATATGCTCCCGTGGCACGATTGGAATCCATTCGATTGATGCTTGCAATTGCAGCACATAGAGGTTTCAAACTCTATCAAATGGATGTGAAATCAGCCTTCTTAAATAGTTTCATTAAAGAAGAGGTCTATGTTGAACAACCATTGGGGTTTGAAAATTCTGAATTTCCAAACCACGTGTTTAAGCTAAAGAAGGCTCTTTATGGGCTAAAACAAGCACCTCGTTCTTGGTATGAGTGGTTGTCAACATTTTTGATTGAAAAAAGCTACGTGAGAGGTCAAATAGACCCTACACTATTCCTTCGTAGAGATGGTGAAAATATTTTTGTAGCCCAAGTATATGTCGATGACACAATTTGTGGCTCCAGAAACAAGGGCTATTTGAATGAGTTCATTGAGCACATGGAGAGTGAGTTTGAGATGAGTCTAGTGGGAGAATTAACTTTCTTCCTTGGACTTGAAATCAAACAAACAAGAGAAGGAATTCATGTGTATCAATCCAAATACATTCAAGAGATGCTCAAGAAATTCAATATGCGTGACTCAAAGTAGGTAACCACTCCCATGACAACTAACACGCGATTAGATAATGATGAGAGTGGGAAGCCAGTTGATTTGACCCAATATAGAAGCATGATTGATAGTTTGTTATACCTCATAGTGAGTCACCCGGACATTCTTTTTGCTGTGGGTATGTGCGCTAGGTACCAAACGTTGTGTCAGGGAATCTCATTTAATTGTTGTTAAGAGGATTTTGAGATACCTTAAGTGTTGGTTATCCTTGGCGGTTTTCAAGATAACCACGTGGTCGTATCCGAGAGACCTTTCTATAGCCACGGATTAAAAATTTAATCCGAATAGAGAACCATCCCTATAACGACCGATTCGTCGTCGTGTTAGTTAGCCCAAGTTACAACTTAGCCACAAAGGCTTTGTAACTTTCCGGATTAGTTAACTACGGAAAAGACGACGATTTGGATCGCCGATTTTTGTGTTTATCTTCGGGGTCCAGTTAATTATTATTACCTAAGATTTCGAATCTAAATAATAATTTAACACACATAAAATGACAAGGCAAATCATAATGACACAAATAAATATAGCATAACGAAAACTGAGCCCGGGAGAATTATACCTCGCCGTTTACCTCGCAGTCTTCTATCCTATGTCCCAGCCCACTTGGACGTCGTGTGGGCGATGATCTCCCAAGTCGTGGAGTCACCAAGGAATGCAAACCAATCCTTTCTTTTCTTCTTCCCTTGTGTCGAGAACCAAAACCTTAAGGCTAGGGCTTTTCTTCACCACTCGGCAACACCTTGAAGAAGATGGTGATGAAGTCAAGAGGATGAGTTCCTCTCCTTCACCACAGCCCACGCCAAGCTCTCCACCTTCTTCCTATCTCGCGGCAGCAACACCACATGGAAGATAGCCTCTCTCAACCTCCCTTTTTCCGGCGACAAACACCAAAAGGGAAACTTACCTCAACGGCGCACCTCGCTTTTCTTCCTTTGCTTCCGCACGCCACAGCTGGAGAAGAGGACTCCTCTTCACCTCGTGCACATCCTCAGTTGAAGCTAGGAAGGAAGGAAGCGAAAAGAAGGAGGAAAGGACTCCCTTACTCCTTCAATGCCGGCGCTGACTCCTACCCTTTGCGCCACCAAACTTCTCCTCCCTCCCTTCTTGCCGCACGCCACCAAGGTATGGAGAAGCTCCTCCCTTTCTCGGTGATCCGCAGTGACCTCGAAGGAGCGAAGAAGAAGACACGAGGAAGAAGGGTTGAGCCCTTCTCTTCCTATGGTTGCAGGCGCCCAAGGGTGTAGAGGAGAGGAGGATTCGAGATTAGAGAGAGGGAGAGAGAGAGGTGGGGTTTATATAGGGGTTTAGTTAGTTTTAATTGGAAAAAATTTCCAATTAATCTTGGATTGTTTATAAAAATTTATATAGAATAATTCCATAATTAATCTAATTATTAATTACTTTATTCTATCCAAATTTTTATATAGAATAATTCTATAATTATTCTATGATTAATTCCTTAATTAATTTCGAGATTAATAATTAAATTAATCCCAAATTAATTCCTTAATTAATCTTTGATTAATTATTTAATTAATTTCGAAAATTAATAATTAATTTGAAATTAATTCCTAAATTAATCTGGCCTTTTTTCATGACTCTAATGGGGCTTTATTGGGCTAGGATAGGGACCATGAGGAGAAGTTGGTTCTTGGCCCTCTAATGGATCCAAACCCGATCCATTAAATGGAGATTCATTCCACTAAAGGATTCCATTGTACTTCCTCACCAACCCCCATATTTACATATGGGCTCCACCTATTACAAGCCGTCCATCTCTCCGTGTTTAAGATATCGCATGCCCGATAATTAATTCAATTTACTGATAATCAAATTAATTATCTTCTTGATCCTTGGTTAGTACCACTCAACCTTTTCAACCTGCCGGACCATAGTCCACTTGCAAGATTTGGCATGGCGAACCTCTTGAGCTCACCAAGGGGGCATCATCACCCTGACTCACCAGGACACGGATTCCGTCAATAATTCAACGGCACATCATATTATTACTATTATTTCCTAACTTACCAGGTCTATCGATCTAGTAGAATAGATCTCGCCCATTGGTAAATCAAAGAAACAATTATTAATAATATATGCCCGCCATTATTTCGGGATTCAGAGATCGTACTCCATAATAGCATTTGAGGTCTAATGCAATTTACTAAGTCAGTACAAAAATTGTATGACATCTCTTTCGGTCCTACTCAATGTACACAAAGTACACTAGTGTAATCCCATGGTTAAGATAAATCACGCCCAATTACACTACAACCATTCTGATTGGTTTGTCCAATTCCATCTCGGTTGTAAGCCTTCTTCTTATGCTTCGGCAAGGTATATGATAACATGATCTTCTATGCGACACCACGCACCATGTTATCTTCAATGCCAAGCATTAGACATTCAGTGCACATACCAATATAAACATAACCTGAACATGCATTGTGTGATTTCTGTTTCTCTTTAAAATGTAGATGTATCCTTAACCAAAAGGCAAAGCTTTTAGTATACATCCTAACATAAGGGCACTATTGGAGTTGGTCTATGGTACCCCCGTACAGAGTCTTTTGATTTGATAGGCTATACCAATTTTGACTATGCTGGGTGTAAGTTGGATCGGAAAAGCACAAGTGGGGGTTGCCAATTCTTAGGATCATCTTTGGTGAGTTGGTCAAGTAGGAAGCAACATTGTGTTTCTCTCTCCACGACCGAGGCGGAGTATATTGTCATGGGGGAGAGTGTATCATAATTATTATGGATGATACACACCTTAGAGGACTATAGATTATCTTACAAGGGTATGCAAGTGTTGTGTGACAACATAAGCAGCATAAACCTTACAAAAAATCCACTCTACCATTTAAGGACCAAACACATTGAAGTGCGTAATCACTTCATTAGAGATCATGTTGCTAGAGGAGATATTGTACTCTCACATGTTGTGTCAAAATCTAATCAAGCGGACATTTTCACCACACCACTCCCTGATAACCGAATTTAGTCGCGTTACGGTTTCAAATACAATTAAAGTATCGAACTCCTCTAAACTAATGTAGCATAGAGTAACTCGAGTCGTCTCTCAAGGAATGTAATGATAGGTTAACAATCTTAGGATTCCAAGTTATTGCTTTTGGGTTTTTAGATATTAAACTGGGGGTTTGGGTTTGAAAACTAAGACTACGAAATGAAACTGCAAAGCAAGTATGAAATCTAATCCTAATTAATGAAAGACAATGCGAGTAAAGAAGATCTAATCTAACCTAAACTACAATTGCAAGAAAATGGAAAGCAACATAAAAGAAGTATTCAAGAAAAAAAAGGGCATCAATGAAACCTAACATAATTGCATCAAATCGAAAGACATAACCATAAGGAATCATAAAGCAATCAAGCTAACACATTTTAAAAGAAATTAAGCTAAAGAAAATGTTAAATTGAAATCTATCTAATGGAAGGGACAATTCATCAAACATATGATAGGCATGAGTGAATTTAATCAAGGTACGTGCAATCCAAACAGGGGAATCAAGCTCAATACAAGAATTCATCAATTAACACAAACATCCAAATCTAGGGAACAAATAACAAGCGAAAATTAAGTTGCAAGGATGGCTAGAGCTTCTCATGCGGCTACTGTGAAGAGGTTCACGATGTGAGGATGCCCTCTGTTGCCGAATGATGACGAGTGGCACTCCAACTGGGAGAGGGAAAGGAGGAGATGGCGAGGAGAGGGAATGGTCGGCCGGCGGCTGTGAGGTGGAGGGAGGAACCGCCGACCCTTGGTGGCGATGGATGGAGAAGAGGGCGTCCCGTGGAAGAAAGTTGCGATCCCCTTTCCTTCTCCCCTTGCTTCCTTTTCTACCTCTCTATTCCACCCTTGATTTCCCTTGATGAGTGGCAAAGATTGCTTGCAAGAGATCTCCATCAATTTCCATGCTAGATCTGAGTGGAGGGTTGTGATGTAACAGTTCTTCCGACCGCTCTGGATAGCTACAGATCGGACTGAGTGACCCCTGATTGGTCTGGACGCTCCCTGATCGGTCTAGGGACCGATCAGGAACCTTCCTGATCGGTCTGGGGACCGATCAGGACTTGATCAGTAGCTAAAATTCTGAATTCTGCCGTGCCATCTGCTCCTGATCGGTCGCTGGACAGATCAGGCCTTCCCTGATCGGTCACTGGATCGATCAGGCCTTCCCTGATTGGTCTGGTGACCAATCAGGCCTTCCCTTGATTGGTCTGGTGACCAATCAGGCATTCAACAGAATGAAATTGGAGTCCGATGTCGTTCTTTATGGATCCATCTTCGTCCCGGATGTGCCCCTTTTGATTCGATGATGCACAAGCTGTCCCAAAAATTCAATAGAATGAAATATGAGTGTGAAAATGTAGGAAAATTAATTAACCAATGAAAATACATCCTATTCATAATTATGCATCATTTCATAAACAAATACACCCCAAAGCCTCAAATTCCCTCACTAATTGTACAAAATTTATCCGTCAAAATGCTAGTTATCACACCCCCACACTTAATTCTTGCACGTCTCGAGCAAGTAAACAAAACAAAAAGAAAATAAAATATCTCCCAAACATTACATCCCCTATCAATACTTTGAAAATAATAAAAGAAGGTTACTTAGGATCATTAAGTCTCAAGAATCCATGTATTTATGGTTCCAAATCTCACATAAGTCAACAGGCATTGTAATTTCATCCACTTGAGTAAACTAAGCATGACAAAAACCTCACAAGATGGATATATGCACTGATGCTCACAAAAATAACAAATATGAAGTGGAGTTCTCTCAAAGCATTCATAACATTGCACTACCATATGCTTGCTTATTTTCTACTTCTCCACTACTATAACATAAGTACACAAATCAAGAGGACTTTTCAATGATTAATGATGGAACCAAGTGCTAACCAGAGAACATGAAAGTAGATAACAAAGAAGATCAAAGAGAATATGAGAGCATTGGGATAATCAACATGACGTATCCAATCAAATAATATGCCAAAATAAAAACTCACCCAAACATCCAACACTCAAACTTCTCTTTGCACATTCACCAAGCAATACACAACAACCACTTACAACATCACTAATAATGCATGTATGTATCAACAACATAACTCTTATGTTTCTCACTAACAAAATCTCAAATGCTTGAGAATTTTTTTTCTTTTCCACTCTCTTTAATTTTTTTTCATTCTTTTCTTTTCTTCTTTTTTTCCACTTCTTTTTTTTTCTTTCAACTTTTTTTTTCATTTCTCTTTTTTTCTTTTCACAGAGAGATTTTTTTTTCATCTTTATTTTTTTTCTTTTTTTTTTATATAGAGAGATTTTTTTTTCCACAAGCATTCGTCCATACACACTTGTTTCCCCCCACACTTAAAACCTGCCTCAGACAATGTGACAAAGCATGATAACATCTATAACTCATAATAATAGAGGCTAATAATAAACAAATAAAAATGTAACGCATCATGCAATCACCCCATGCTCTCATGCTCAAGGGAAGAATAAGCTAATAAAGATATGACAGTGAAAATATAATGGCAATGAGAAGATCTGAGAAAGGAAAGACAATGATACATGAAAGCAATAGGTGAAATGCTCACTAGTAACAATAGCAAAGTAGAGGGAAAACTAAGAGATCAACGAGAAAGTTTGCCTCCATCATATTCATGTAAGCTTATGCTAATGTAATTTCAAAAAGAATCAAAGCAAGTTCTAGAGTATCAAATATCACAAATGCTATCACACATAAGAGGATTAAGGATAGGCATGGCAATATCCTCACTAGGTAAACCATAAACTGTCATGCTTAATCTATCAAGATAGAGTCCATCACCACAACAAATGACTAAATGCAATTAATGTCCCTAAGCATACCAAGGAAACCAAAACTCAATAGTTAGACTTAACCATCTTTTATGATTCTCAAAGCATAATAAAGGAACATGTAGGGAGATACAACTCAAAATCAAACAAGATTTATTCAAGACCAAATAAAATGCAGAATGAGGAAGCAAAGTGTGAATGCAAAGTATGAAAGGAAACACACATGTAGATATAAACATAAAGAAAAATACTAAAAGGAAAGAAAAGGAACAAACTCTCCTTTATTCCTGGCGGTTGGAGTTGGTTCAGGAGTAGCATCCATCCAGGTAGTGGTAGGTTTTGGGTAGTCGAGAGAGCATTCCTCACATGATTACTGTCATAGTGCATTGCTCCCCCACACTTGAACTTCACAGAAAAATATTCAGGTGGCCGGAGACAATTTCGGTACAATATCCATTTTAGAGGTGGAGTGCTATGAGTTAAAGTAAGATCTACTCCTCCCTCTTGATGCTTGTTGGAAGTTCTTCCGGGAGGTTGGAGTCTATTTAGATGGAGCACCCACTCCAGAATCCTACGAGACCCTGCAAAACCATGAATAGAAAATACTTCCCGCACACATGCAGGGTAAGGAAGACATGAAATACAAACAACCTCTACATAAAATCTATCCAGAAATGAATCACAACCAATAAAATCAACTTTAGGTACCTCTTTGAATTTTTCACAATTAATTTCTATACAGGATGTATCAAGACATGCATCACAGCCAATAAATGTATCAAAAATTTCACCACAGCCAACAAAGTCAACACTAGGTACATCCATGAATTTTTCACAATCAGGCTCAATACAAGATGAATCAAGAAATGTATCACAACCAATAATAGGTACCTCAATGAATTTTTCAAAAGAAATAGGAGGAGTACTTACTTGATCATGCTGAAGAATACCTGGAGGTTCTACAAGAGTAGATGTAACTGTGGTCTCCTCCTGGTCAAGTACATACTCCACTTTAAGTTCAGGTTCTGGTGGACATCCAACTGAAACAGGTGATTCTTAGGTTCTTGCTTCCACCATGCAAGTCCCTACACTTTCAGACTTATCCTCTGAGTCTTCTAATATATCAATCAATGGTGGTGGCCCCTGGGACTCTGTGCAATCCCCTACACCTACAGATTCCTCTCCAGTCCATGCTTCATCAATCATATCTGCCACAACCATATTAGAACAATTAGGACCAACAAAAACTATATCATCACAAAATAAAAGATGAGAAGGGTCCTGTAGTGCTTCAGAATCAAGTCTAAGGCTGTCACAAGTTTTTCCATCCATCTCTTCCACTGCCTCTATAGATAATGACTATCCAGTAGGTATGAGTGGTCCCTGGGGCTCAGTGCAATCCCCTACACTCTCAAACCTATCCTCTGAAGGCATCTCATTCAATATAGGTGGTCCCTGGGGCTTAGTGCAATCCCCTACACCTATAGAATCATCTGTAACTGGAAATGGATCAGATGTAACCTCCAACTCAGCTGTCTCTGTAGCTAATACCTCCTCTGAATCTCCCTGATGCTGCTGAAATGGAGCGCTACATTGCTGAAAATCCTTCTCAATTTGCTGCTGAAGCTGAGCACTAAGCTGAGCACTGAGCTGCTGAAATTGAGTGTTAAGCTGCTGAAATTGAGTGTTAAGCTGAGTACTAAATTGCTGAAAACTCCTCTCATTTTGTTGAAGATATTGAGTGACAAAGGGCTCCAAAGTGAGTGGAAACTCCTGTTCTTGTTGCTGAACCAGATGTGACCATGAAGGCATAGGATCATCCTGGAATGTCTGTAGGTTCTGATATGCTGGATATGACTCAGTAATTTGACTTTGTGTATCCTCATACCTTGGTGGAGATTGCTGAAGAATGTGACTCTGGAATTGCTGATCTGCTTGCTAAAATTGTTGGTTGAAAGTTTGAAAATTCTGGAGCTGTGAAGATGGAAAGTCTTGCTGAAAATTCTGGAATGGTGGCTGATAAACTTGCTGTGAATGTGGCCATCCTTGCTGATCATAATTGAATGGTGGATGGAAATCTTGGAAGCTCTGCTGAAACTGCTGTTGTGGCTGCTGAAATGGTTGAAAATCCTGCTGAAAATCTGAAATGTACCCTTGCTGAAAATTCTGAAATAGTGGTTGAATTTGTTGTGGTGGTTGATTGAAATGTTGGCTTTGCTGAAAATCTGAATAGGGCTGCTGAAATTCTTGAAAAGGTTGAGATTGTGGCTGCCCTTGCTGAAATTGATAATCTGGTTGTTGAAAATCTGAATAGTACTGCTGAAAATCCTGGTTCTGCTGTTGAAATTGTTGACACGGCTGCTGGTAAGTAGATGAATAAGCGTGCTTAAACATATCTTTTAACTCCATCAAAAATTTGATCTCTAACTGTTCATTTGAAGACATTTTGAACCTGCAGTCCTGTCACCAAACAAACAAAATGGCAGCACCCGTACACAAAAGGATAAAGCAAATAAAAATAGAATCAAATCCTAAAATTATCAAACACCACTACACTCCCCGGCAACGGCGCCAAATTTGATAACCGAATTTAGTCGCGTTACGGTTTCAAATACAATTAAAGTATCGAACTCCTCTAAACTAATGTAGCATAGAGTAACTCGAGTCGTCTCTCAAGGAATGTAATGATAGGTTAACAATCTTAGGATTCCAAGTTATTGCTTTTGGGTTTTTAGATATTAAACTGGGGGTTTGGGTTTGAAAACTAAGACTACGAAATGAAACTGCAAAGCAAGTATGAAATCTAATCCTAATTAATGAAAGACAATGCGAGTAAAGAAGATCTAATCTAACCTAAACTACAATTGCAAGAAAATGGAAAGCAACATAAAAGAAGTATTCAAGAAAAAAAAGGGCATCAATGAAACCTAAAATAATTGCATCAAATCGAAAGACATAACCATAAGGAATCATAAAGCAATCAAGCTAACACATTTTAAAAGAAATTAAGCTAAAGAAAATGTAAAATTGAAATCTATCTAATGGAAGGGACAATTCATCAAACATATGATAGGCATGAGTGAATTTAATCAAGGTACGTGCAATCCAAATAGGGGAATCAAGCTCAATACAGGAATTCATCAACTAACACAAACATCCAAATCTAGGGAACAAATAACAAGTGAAAATTAAGTTGCAAGGATGGCTAGAGCTTCTCATGCGGCTACTGTGAAGAGGTGCACGCTGTGAGGATGCCCTCTGTTGCCGAATGATGACGAGTGGCACTCCAACTGGGAGAGGGAAAGGAGGAGATGGCGAGGAGAGGGAATGGCCGGCCGGCGGCTGTGAGGTGGAGGGAGGAACCGCCGGCCCTTGGTGGCGATGGATGGAGAAGAGGGTGTCCCGTGGAAGAAAGTTGCGATCCCCTTTCCTTCTCCCCTTGCTTCCTTTTCTACCTCTCTATTCCACCCTTGATTTCCCTTGATGAGTGACAGAGATTGCTTGCAAGAGATCTCCATCAATTTCCATGCTAGATCTGAGTGGAGGGTTGTGATGTAACAGTTCTTCCGACCGCTCTGGATAGCTACAGATCGGACTGAGTGACCCCTGATTGGTCTGGATGCTCCCTGATCGGTCTGGGGACCGATCAGGACTTGATCAGTAGCTAAAATTCTGAATTCTGCTGTGCCATCTGCTCCTGATCGGTCGCTGGACCGATCAGGCCTTCCCTGATCGGTCACTGGACCGATCAGGCCTTCCCTGATTTGTCTGGTGACCAATCAAGTCTTCCCCTGATTGGTCTGGTGACCAATCAGGCCTTCCCTTGATTGGTCTGGTGACCAATCAGGCATTCAACAGAATGAAATTGGAGTCCGATGTCGTTCTTTATGGATCCATCTTCGTCCCGGATGTGCCCCTTTTGATTCGATGATGCACAAGCTGTCCCAAAAATTCAATAGAATGAAATATGAGTGTGAAAATGTAGAAAAATTAATTAACCAATGAAAATACATCCTATTCATAATTATGCATCATTTCATAAACAAATACACCCCAAAGCCTCAAATTCCCTCACTAATTGTACAAAATTTATCCGTCAAAATGCTAGTTATCACTCCCCGAAAATGAATTTAGCTTTTTAAGGAGGGAGTTGGGGATGTGCCATACACAATAGGATCATGGTAAATGTTAGTAATATGAGAGAAATGTCCTAAGGCAATCGCCTTATGATTGTAATCATTTACTTTGATAAATGAATATTCACTATTTGAGTATACATGCTCGTGTATTTGATTGAGATCTTAAACTCATTTACTGAATGTTCGCAATACAATTCACAGCATGAGAGAATTTGTGATGAATTCATAACTAGTGATTATCTCTACATGTGCAATTGTGAAGTATTGAAATTGTCCCTAGTCGATGAATTGATAAAAACGGACACTATCAATTCTGTGGAGACTAGCATGGATTATTCTCTAATCAGCTGATTCTCACTGGCTGGTGACATTGGGATATCCGGAGATAAACATGAATGTTAGTTAAGGGAACTAGTTCATTGGAGTGACTAGCTGTAAAACTTCATATGGTAATCTACACATAGATATGTCAATGAAGTTCTTACTGCAGCTTAAGTGCGATGTTCCTTTGACTTGCGGTGTTCAAGTCATCTTTGTCATGAAGACTTATACTTTGACATCTTAAGCAAGCATCTCTAAGGAGGTGTGGACCCAGGATGGTTGGGTATAAGCCGAAGTGCCTGAAGATGTTTGAATAGCCTACAAAGGATTCACCACTCCTTGCGAGGGGATGTATACCCAAGGCCTATCGTCGGATTATTACTCGAAGCCTCTGGCCAGAGCATGACATGTTCAGAGTATGCATCTCTTAAATACATGAGAGTAATTAGAATCCGTAAGACGAGATAACATTACTTGGGCTAGGTGTGACGTAGTCAGCCTAGTGGGGACTGACACACATAGACCATGTCCTGAACCAAGTGGGTATAAGATGGTGAAGGGAATGAGGCACGATTCATTAGAGCTGCTGAAGGGTTTCAGAATTATTTCTGAGGTCAACCGTTGATCTTTCGATTAATTGGGGATCATGATGTACTACTAGGTGTCACTCATGATCGTTCTATAATTGGTTAATTATAGACGGCCAACATAAATCGAAAGCCTATTTAGTCACACACACTACGAGTAATCCGAGAGATTTAAAACGAGTTGAAAATTGGTTTTCCGATCAAGAGAGATAAGTCGAATCTGAATTTTCAGAGACGCATCGGAAGCATAAAATGGCTAAGTCTTTTGAAGACTTATTGGACGAATTAAATGAGTTTAATTCGTATGGTTTCGGCTTGGGTTTAGCCGGCTAAAGAGGGTCCCCACCCTCTTTGTTTGGCCGACCACATAAAAAGGGGAGAACCAAATTGTTTTGTTCAAATTATAAAATAAACCGAGCGCGGTTTGTTTTATAAAATTATGGATAAAGAAATTTATATAAAGAAATTTATATAAAGGGATTTATTTTTCATGGAAATTAAAATGAACTATGGATTGGTTTATTTTATTTTATAAAATCAATAATGGATTGATTTACCATGATAAAGAAATTTATATATAGAAATTTATATAATGACATTTCTTTCTATAATAAAAGGGAAGACATGGTTATTTTTTATTATAAATTAAGTTATAATAAAAACTTGACATAATGGAATAATTCATAGAAAAATTTATAAGATAAATTTCTTATGAAAATTTATTCCGTTAAAAGGAGACTTGGCGATTGAGAGGCTACTATATAAAGGCACCAAGGCAAGGCTTGAAAAATTAATCTAAGAGATCAAGGATTCTTGCCTAGCCTCTCTCCCTCTCCTTCTCTCCCTCTCCCTCTTCTAGTGCCGCCGGCCCTAGAGCCCTCCCCCTTTGCCGTGAGCTTCCACCACCAAGAAGAAGCCGAAGAAGAAGAAGCAGAAGAAGCAGGCGCGACTCCTTCCTTCCTCCCGGAATCTTGATTCCATTCTTCATTTGGTTGTTAGTTTTTCATCTCTCTCTTGGTATTCTTGTCGTGCCTTTGGAGAATCTAGTAGTTCTTGTCGGCATGAAACTCGTGGCTTTGCGAAGTCATCCCGAAGAAAACTCGGTGTGGACGCGAATAGAGGCGGAGCTTCCAAGGGACGCTACAGTTGGATCTCGTCCCTTTCTACGAGTTACGCGAGGTATTAAGTAAATTAGTTTACTTTCTGCAAAATTTTAAATGTATGATCATGTCTCCACAACATAAGGTTGCATGCTAGATACGTAGTTAAAATAATTTGAGAAATTATTTATGCTAAACCTTCCGCTGCACGTAATTAAATTTTAAAATTATGAACCCGTATCCATGTCAACATGCATCCCGGTCCCAACAGTAAAACCCCTTCATGGTCATTCCTAATTGCTGGGCAACTTGGAGACATCTCACACAAACTATAAGATCTAACAAAATATTTTTGTATTGCTAGAAATGGGGGTGAGATGTTAGGATCAACCAAATTATTCAAAATGTATAATGCTTCCATTAAATAATGAGGTTGAAGAGATAATGATCATTAATTTAACCAAGTATGGGGAAAACCAATACATAATACATGTGTATTTGGTTCCAAGAACATACTTGGACATTCTAATCAAGTAAAATTGGTTGGAGCATTGTTTTTGATACAAACTTGATACAAACTTATTTTGGGATTTTAAGTCCATAAGGAAACGACCTTCCTCTTGATTCATGGTGTGGAGGAATAAAGTTTGGATAAGGGAACACCTTTAGGATCATAGAAATTAAATTCTTAGTGTATTAGAATGGTTGTTGGAAAGAAAAAAAAATAAAAAGGGGTGTTTAAAATGATTTCAGGAGTTTCTGGAACGTATTAGAGTTTCAGAAACTTATCTGAAATCTGATCGGTCCACCGACCGATCCAACACATTTCTGTATGGAACAAAATCACATGTGATCGATCCATAGATCGATTAGGAATCTGTTTGATCGGTCCACAGACCGATCAAAACTATATCTGTATCGAATAGAAATGAATCTGATCGGTCCGCAGACCGATCAGGATACTCCCTGATCGGTCAAGGAGATCGATCAGGACTCTCTCTGATTGGTCAAGATAACCGATCATCACTCTCTCTGACATTGATATACCTGCATTTGATCTGAAGTAGTTTGATGTCCCACATGCTCCCGATGATCATGTATGATGTACCTTTGATGTCGGCTTTGACTTATGAATGTTTGTTGATATTGTAGGACCGGTGCCGTTGATAGAGGGGGGGAGGGGGTGAATATCGATCGTAAAAAATCCTTTTGCGGAAACTCGTAAACTTAAGAGTAATCATTCTGGATAGAGCGTTAGTAGCACAGCGGAAAATAAAACAGAAAGAATAAAAGACAACATAGCGCACGCGGGATTTTTTACTTGGTTCCCAACCCCCCCAGGGCAGTACATCCAAGGCCTAAGCACGGGAACACCCATCCACTAATGGTCTCCTTTACGGACCTTCCGGAGGCGGAGAACCCCGTCTTACAGTGCAGAAATTACAATAAAAAAGAGTT
>JAGFNQ010002033.1:35108-154574 GCA_024364735.1 Boesenbergia rotunda | reverse complement strand
GACCCATTAATCAAGAAATAGTTTTAATATGGTTGGAGCTCATTCAACCGTTTAGTCAGGCTTGGATGTGTCCAACAACCAAAACTAAGGATTGACCTCTGACTCCAACTATATTAATCATAAACTAATTCCATGGTTTGAACATGTTGAGGTTCAAGCCGGGCATGGATGTGTCCATCAACCCAAATGAGAAACAAAACTCCAGTTTTGACCATATTAATGGAAGGTGTTGGCCTTAATATTTTGTAAGGGGTTTTGGGTCTCATCCTTTTCTTTCTAAGCACATTCATGACATATAATTATGTCATGTACTAACGATTTCCTTAATAAAGTATGTATGTGACTTAATTTATCAAGTCTCATGAATTGAATTAGGAACCGGATTTCCTAATTCTAATTTCATAATTTATTTAAGGAATTGTTTTGGGAAACAATTTCCTAAATTGTCATAATCAATTTCAGAAATAATATGTTTAAGACTTTGATTTCTCTAAATCAAATCTTATTAAATTAAGAGATAGATTCCCTTAATTCATCCACATATTATTTTCATGAAAATCTTATTTAAGGAAATAAACTCTATAGGAAATAATTTTCCTAATTAATTTTAGAGACAATAATATGTAAGAAATCAAATAAGGAAATTATCGTTTGAGAATCACCTCAAAAATTTCCAAGATTTGATCACATATTTTATTTATGGACTAATTAATTACAATAAATTATTTTCTTTGGGTGGCTCCCCGAGGCTCAGATACCCAATGAAAAGAAATTTGTCGTAAATCTAATTTGGCCCGCTCCCCGAGGCGTAGCCAAATTAAACTTGACAATTCTTATTCAAAATAGGAAATTAAATTACAACAACTATCTTTAATTTGAGTGACTCCCCGAGGAACTCCCCAAAGTAAAGAATTTTATTAATAATTTAAAACCAATTCGAATTTAATTGTCAATTAATGATCCATAAATTTGTCTAGACTTTCTTGAAAGAAAGTGCCCAAAATTACGAGCTTTCCATAATAGGTTTTCAGAATAATTGTAAGTTTTTGGTACAAAGAAAACTTACATATTTCCAAAATTGGAAAATTTTCAAAATAAGAAATTTCCAAAATTGGAAAGTTTTCAAAAATGGAAAGTTTTCACAATTATCATAAAATTTCAGAAACTAGGATATTTCAAAAGTTTGCCAAATTTCATGAGAATTTCCAAACTTTGAAATTCCTAAATCTAAAATTTATCATAATTGGAAAGTTTCCATAATTGGAAAATTTTCAAAATTGAGATCATGACAAAGTTTTCCGTAAAACAATTATATGATTATGTCGAACACTAACCGACTCTGATACCACTGTTGCGACCAGGTGCATGTTGACATGGATGCGGGTTCGTAATTTTAAATTTTATTACGTGCAGCGGAAGATTTAGCATAAATAATTTCCCAAATTATTTAACCACACATCTAAGCATGCAACCTTATATTGTGTAGACATGATCATATATTAAAATTTTCCAGAAAGTAAACTAATTTACTTAATACCTCGCGTAACTCGAAGGAAGGGACGAGATCTAACCGTAAGCGTCCCTTGGAAGCTCCGCCTCTATTCGCGTCCACGCCGAGTTTTCTTCGGGATGACTTCGCAAAGCCACGAGTTTCGTGCCGACAAGAACTACTAGATTATCCAAAGGCACGACAAGAATACCAAGAGAGAGATGGGAAGACTAACCACCAAACGAAGAACGGAATCAAGATTCCGGGAGGAAGGAAGGAGTTACTCCCGCTTCTTCTTCTTCTTCGGTAGCTGCTTGGTGGATGAAGCTCATGGCAACAAAGGGGTCCTCCTTTTAGGGCCGACGGCACTAGAGGAGGGAGAGGGAGAGAAGGAGAGAGAGAGAGGGCTTATTTCTAGATCTCTTAGATTAATTTCCAAGCCTTGCCTTGGTTCCTTTATATAGTAGCCTCTCAATCGCCAAGTCTCCTTTTTATGGAATAAATTTTCATAAGAAATTTATCATATAAATTTTTCTATGAATTATTCCATCATGCCAAGTTTTTATCATAATTTAATTTATAATAAAAACAACCATGTCTCCCTTTTTATTATGAAATAAATTTTCACAAGAAATTTATTATATAAAATTTTCTTATCATGGAAAAATCAATTCATAATTGATTTTATAAAATAAAATAAACTATTCAAAGTTTATTTTAATTTCCATGAAAATAATAAACCAAACTTCGGTTTATAAAAATTTATATATATTTTCCATAATTTTATAAAACAAACCACGCTCGGTTTATTTTATAATTTGAACCAAACAATTTGGTTCTCCCCTTTTAATGTGGCCGGCCAAACAAAGAGGGTGGGGACCCTCTTTGGCCGGCCAAACCCAAGCCTATACCCATACGAATTAAACTCATTTAATTCGTCCAATAAGTCTTCAAAAGACTTAGCCATTTTATGCTTCCGATGCGTCTCTGAAAAATTTAGATTCGACTTATCTCTCTTGATCGGAAAATCCAATTTTCAACTCGTTTTAAATCCCTCGGATTACTCGTAGTGCGTGTGACTAAATAGGCTTTCGATTTATGTTAACCGTCTATAATTAACAAATTATAGAACGATCATGAGTGGCACCTAGTAGTACATCATGATCCCCAATTAATCGAAAGATCAACGGTTGACCTCAGAAATAATTCTGAAACCCTTCAGCAGCTATAATGAATCGTGCCCCATTCCCTTCACCATCTTATACTCACTTGGTTCAGGACACAGTCTATGTGTGTCAGTCCCCACTAGGCTGACTACGTCACACCTAGCCCAAGTAGTGTCTTTCTCGTCCAACGGATTCTAATTACTCTCATGTTTCTGAGAGATTCATACTCTGAACATGTGATGCTCTGGCCAGAGGCTTCGAGTAACAATCCGATGATAGGCCTTGGGTATACATCTCCTCGCAAGGAGTGGTGAATCCTTTGTAAGCTATTCAAACATCTTCGGGTACTTCGGCTTATACCCAACCATCCTGGGTCCACACCTCCTTAGAGATGCTTGCTTAAGATGTCAAAGTATAAGTCTCCATGACCAAGATGACTTGAACACCCCAAGTCAAAGGAACATCGCACTTAAGCTGCAGTAAGAACTTCATTGACATATCTATATGTAGATTACCATATGAAGTTTTACAGCCAGTCACTCCAATGAACTAGTTCCCTTAAATAGCATTCATGTTTATCTCCGGACATCCCAATGTCACCAGCCAGTGAGAATCAGCTGATTAGAGAATAACCCATGCTAGTCTCAACAGAATTGATAGTGTCCGTATTTATCAATTCATCGACTAGGGGCAATTTTAATACTTCACAATTGCACATGTAGAGATAATCACTAGTTGTGAATTCATCACAAATTCTCTCATGCTGTGAATTGTATTGCGGACATTCAGTAAATGAGTTTAAGATCTCAATCAAATACACAAACATGTATACTCAAATAGTGAATATTCATTTATTAAAATAAATGATTACATTCATAAGGCGATTGCCTTAGGACACTTCTCTCACAATACTAACATATTGTTTGTTGATAGTGGGTGCTCCAAACACATGACCGAGGATAAATCGTTATTTACTACCCTACAAAGCAAAAGTAGAGGTAATGTTTCATTTGGTAACAATGGTAGTCTCAAGGTTGTAGGAATAGGTGACATTCAAATATCCGAATGTCTTAGGATCAAGAATGCCCTTCTAGTCAATGCGATGACCTTCAATCTCCTGAGTGTCAGTCAATTGTGTGATGCATGATACACAATTGAATTTCACCCAAGTCAGTGTCTAGTTAGACACAATTACACACATGACACAGTACTAGTAGGCACAAGAGTAGAAAATATTTATCAAGTTTCTTTTAAAAGTGCTACTAATGCCTCTGTTAAGTGTTTCATGTCAAAAAAAAGAATCTTGGCTTTGGCACCGGAGGTTGGCTCACGTGAACATGAAGAACATCCAAAAACTGGCCAACAAGGGACTTGTACGAGGCTTACCGAGCATCAAGTACGAAAAAGAAAAATTATGTGATGCATGTCATATGGGTAAGCAAACAAAAGCGTCTCATAAAGGTAAAAGCGTTGTAAGTACTTCTACTGCTTTAGATTTATTGCATATGTACTTGTTTGATTGCAGTACCATAGTTTTATTAAATGATAGTAGATATTGTTTTGTGATTGTTGATGATTATACTAGATATACATGGACCTATTTTCTAAAACATAAGGACCAAACCTTAGACATTTTTATTTCTTTTTGTAGAAGAACTGAAAATGAAAAATTTACAACAATCAAAACCATTAGGAGTGATCATAGAGGTGAATTTCAAAACCATAAGTTTTTAGAATTTTGTCAAGAGAAAGGATATAGACATTAATTCTCAACTCCTAGAATACCACAGCAAAATGGTGTTGTAGAGAGGAAGAACCGAGTCCTACAAGAGGCTGCACGAAGCATGCTTAATGAGTACTCCTTACCGAGTCTACAACAAGAAGTCTAAGTTAGTTGAAGAATCTTCTGATGTTGCATTTGAGGAGATCCCAAAAGTGATTGATCATTCAGGAGATTTCGAACTTAGGAGATTAGGATTGGATGAAAATCTAAGTATTGGAGATGTTGCCGATGAGTCTGATGATGGTGAGCCTAGACTACATGGAGCTTAGCCTGACCCTGAGTCCGAGCCTTTGTCTAGTAAAACCATCCAAGAAGCACCTCCAACATCAAGGCAAACTAGGTTAGCCTCTTGTCATCCCCAAGATCAAATTGTTGGAGATATCCATCATGGGGTTAGAACTAGATCATTCTTTAGGAATGAGGCTAATGAGGTCGCCTTGATCTCTAAAATTGAACCTAGAGTAGTTGACGAGGCATTACATGATCCCGATTGGATTATTGCTATGCAAGATGAGTTAGGTCAATTTGAGAGAAGCTGAGTTTGGGACTTAGTTCCTAGACCTAAGAAGACCACAATTATTGGAACTAACTGGGTCTTCAAGAACAAATTGAACCATAAGGGAGAAATCGTAAGAAACAAGGCACGCTTAGTAGCCAAGGGCTATAGTCAAGTTGAAGGCCTTGATTACGATGAGACATATGCTCCCGTGGCACGATTAAAGTCCATTCGATTGATGCTTGCATTTGCAGCACATAGAGGTTTCAAACTCTAGCAAATGGATGTGAAATCAGCCTTCTTAAATGGTTTGAAAATTCTGAATTTCCAAACCACATGTTTAAGCTAAAGAAGGCTCTTTATGTGGGTACCTAGCACACATACCCAGAACACCTCTTCTTAACAACCACCGGGGTTTGAAAATTCCGAATTTCCAAACCACGTGTTTAAGCTAAAGAAGGCTCTTTATGGGCTAAAACAAGCACCTCGTTCTTGGTATGAGCGGTTGTCAACATTTTTTATTGAAAAAGGCTTCGTGAGAGGTCAAATACACCCTACACTATTTCTACGTAGAGATGGTGAAAATATTTTTGTAGCCCAAGTATATGTCGATGACATAATTTGTGGCTCCAACAACAAGGGCTATTTGAATGAGTTCATTGAGCACATGAAGAGTGAGTTTGAGATCAGTCTAGTGGGAGAATTGACCTTCTTCCTTGGACTTGAAATCAAACAAACAAGAGAAGGAATTCATGTGCATCAATCCAAATACACTCAATAGATGCTCAAGAAATTCAATATGAGTGACTCAAAGGAGGTAACCACTCCCATGGCGACTAACACGCGATTAGATAATCACAGCGGTCTCACAGACATTCTTTTTGCTGTGGGTATGTATGCTAGGTACCAAGTATGTGCCAAGGAATCTCATTTAATTGTTGTTAAGAGGATTTTGAGATACCTTAAGGTCACTATTGGAGTTGGCCTATGGTACCCTCATACAGAGTCTTTTGATTTGATAGGCTATATCGATTCCGACTATGTTGGGTACAAGTTGGATCGGAAAAGCACAAGTGGGGGTTGCCAATTCTTAGGATCATCTTTGGTGAGTTGGTCAAGTCGGAAGCAACATTGTGTAGCTCTCTCCACGACCGAGGCGGAGTATATTGCCATGGGGGAGAGTGTATCACAATTGTTGTAGATGATACACACCTTAAAGGACTATGGATTATCTTACAAGTGTGTTCAAGTGTTGTGTGACAACATAAGAACCATAAACCTTACAAAAAATCCAGTTCACCTTTCAAGGACCAAACACATCGAAGTGCGCCATCACTTCATTAGAGATCATGTTGCTAGAGGAGATATTGTACTATCACATGTTGAGTCAAAATCTAATCTAGTGGACATTTTCACCAAACCACTCCTCGAAAGTGAATTTAGCTTTTTAAGGAAGGAGTTGGGGATGTGCCGTGCACAATAGGATCATGGTAAAAACCCTTCATGGTCATTACTAATTGCTAGGTAACTTGGTGACATCTCACACAAACTATAAGATCTAACAAAATGTTTTTGTATTGCTAGAAATGGGGTGACATGTTAGGATCAACCAAATTATTCAAAATGTATAATGCATCCATTGAATAATGAGGTTGAAGAGATAATGATCATTAATTTGACTAAGTATGGGGAAAACCAATGCATAATACATGTGTATTTGGTTCCAAGAACATACTTGGACATTCCAATCATGTAAAATTGGTTGGAGCATTATTTTTGATACAAACTTGATACAAACTTGTTTTGGGATTTTAAATCCATAAGGAAACAAACTTTCACTTGATTCATGGTGTGGAGGAATAAATTTTGGTTAAGGGACTCCAATCGTGTTGTTGGTGCAGTCTAACCTGGAACGCATCAGAGTTTCAGAAACTTATCTGAAATCTGATCGGTCCACCGACCGATCCAACACATTTCTGTATGGCATAGAATCGCATGTGATTGGTCCATAGATCGATCAGGACTCACCCTGATCGGTCATGGTGACTGATCAGGAATCGGTTTGATCGGTCGACAGACCGATCAGAACTATCTCTGTATCGAACAGAATCTTCTCTGATCAGTTCACAGACCGATCAGGATACTCCCTGATCAGTCAAGGAGACCGATCAGGACTCTCCCTAATCGGTTAAGGAGACTGATCAGGGCTCTCCCTAATCAGTCTAGATGACCAATCAGACTTCCTCTGATCGATCAGGATACTTCCTCTAATCAATCAGGATACTTCCTGATCAGTTCGGATACTCCTTGATTGGATCGACCGTCTGATCCAATGCATTAAATCAAGTTGGTGGATCGGTCCACCAACCACATTAACCCTTTTTTCCATAAACCTCTTCCAACCCTAGCCGCCGACCATCTTCTCCACAGCATCCTCTTCTTCCTTCTCCATCGAGACTTCTTCTCCTTCTTGTCTCTCCAGCGCTTCTAGCGTGCGATTGTTCTGTGAAGTTCTTCCTCAACCAACGACAACATGCCACCCAAGTAATATTTTCAACTAATCTCAATCTTTTTCTCATTTGTAACATGTTAGTAATACATATGCTATTTTGGATTTACTAACCGTTTTTGATGTTGTGCCATGACCATCACCCCTAATCCACCTTGTGTTTCTCTAATCCCTATTAGGAAATCCTCAAAATCTAAGGCTGGTGAGGGTACCTCCAAATCCAAATCGGCTTCCAAATCTAGACCTTCCCACCAATCCTCTCGACCTCAGCCTTCTTCGAGTCAAAGATTTCCGAATGCTTCATTCGAACAAGCATATCAAAATCGCACCTTTAAGCTACTTCCGTGTCAATCAGTTGACAAATCCTATGTTTATGATTACTGTCCATCTGTGAGACAGATAATTGAATTCTACGATCTTGAGTCACTTGTTTTTCTCGAACGGAACATCAATACCGACCTGGTTTCCGAGTTTTATAACAATCTTCAAGGTGATGGCGGTATGGGGTGTACAACTCGAGTGGCCAAGACTAATTTGGATTTCATTTACCCTATTTTCTCTGAGTATCTAGCCTATCGTCGATCAACAAACCACTATCCCATATACCCTACTCTTCCAGATCCTTTACCGCCTCCGTTCGAAGGTGTCACCTCTGATTCTATATATGAGTACTTTTTGGGACACCCCAGACCAGATGGGCTTGATGAGCTTGCTAGTGAGTTTCTACGTTCGCTCTTCTATTGATTATGTCTTGTTTAAGATCATCACCAATTGCCTTTTACCTATCACTTCCAAACCCCTAGCAGAGATCCGTCCCGACCACTGTTCGATGCTATATGGGATGCATCGCCACCTTGATTTTGATATCATGGTGAGTATTTTCGATTCCATTATTTTCTATAGTGAGCCCGGCCGTCGTACTGTGTATATGCCTTTTGGTCACATCATCACTGACTGGCTCGGGTCAGTTGGTATTGATGTGTCAAAAGGAAGGTCCGTGCTGATGGTTAAGCAAGACTGTCGACTTGGAAAATGTGCATTTTCCAAGTCTGGGATCATCGCTGATGTTCGAGGTATACGGTGGAAGGACGGCAGGGGACTTGGGGAGTTACCACGAGCACTACCTATTCAGGTTGCTGCTGGTCCCGCTGGATATGGTGCGCCTGTGGCAGAGGATGATTACGAGGCAGAGCCTGATCTATGATGGTAGATAGCTGAGCTTGAGTAGACCATAGATCGTAGATTTCATATGTTGGAGCTCGAGTAGCAGGCGATGCAGTTTGCCATCTCTATGATAGCTCGTGTACAGCAGGAGATGCGTGCCGATCAGCAGGGGAAGTTTGCTGAGCTGCGCTCGTGGATGGTAGGTTATCCACCCCGCAGACCTTTCCTGGGTATCAGCCATCGACCAGCACGACTCCGGGGAGTTTTATGCCTTCCACTGACACTGATATATCTACGTTTGATCCGATGCAGTTTGATGTCCCACGTGCTCCCAATGATCTTGACTGATGTACCATTGATGACGGTTTTGACTTATGGATGTTATTCACTATGTGTTTGATGACATATGCTATGCTTGTTTCGGTTTTTATTTTAGTCATCAGCTATATTTTGTTTTTACTCCTTGCTCCATTACTTATTGTCATATTATGAATATACGTATTTTGCCACAATATATTTCTGTTATATGCCTTTCATATGCCATTAAAATATTACTCTTCGTTTCTTTTAGTTTTGGGGAGAGACCGTTGTTTAAGGGGGAGATTTTGAACTTAATAACCAGTCTACACCCTTTTTGGTGTGTGACAAAGGGGGAGAGGATGGTTAGTTAAGTTTAGGATTTGTTTACTTGTTAACAAACTTAACTATTGTAGGGGGAGGATTCTGATTCCCTTGTAATAATAAACTTGACTCTTATTTTCACCTGATACCTAAACTTATATCGTGTTGTCAAACAATAAAAAGGGGGAGATTGTTGATGCAGTCTGACTTGATTGTTGTTTTGATGTTGAAACCAATTTAAGTTCGGTTGAGTGAGAATTGAGATCAGATAGTTAAGTTTGGATTAAGTGTACTGGTCAGAAAGGGCTCGGTAGCTCGTTCTCTGGACTGAGATGAGTCGGGGAGGGCTTGGTAGCTCGTTCTCTAGACCAGGATGAGTCGGAGAGGGCTCGGTAGCTCGTTCTCCGGACTCTGGTCAGAGAGGGCTCGATATCTCGTTCTCTGGACCGGGATGAGTCGGAGAGGGGTCGGTAGCTCATTCTCTAGACTCTGGTAAAAGAGGGCTCGGTAGCTCGTTATCTGGACCGGAATGAGTAGGAGAGGGCTCGGTAGCTCGTTCTCTGGACTCTAGTTAGAGAGGGCTCAGTAGCTCGTTCTCCGGACTTTGGTCAGAGAGGGCTCGGTAGCTCATTCTCTGGACCGGGATAAGTTGGAGAGGGCTCGGTAGCTCGTTCTCCGGACCAGACTGAGTCAGAAAGGGCAAGGGAGCTCGTTCTCTGGACTAAGGGTCGAAATGATCAGAGCAAAGTTGGCTGGATCGGTCTAAAATCTGATCAGGGAGTTAGCACAAACTCTCTTGATAGTAGATCGGTCACAAGACTGATCAGGGATGTCTGATCGGTCTGTTGACCGATCCAGAAAGCTTCTGAGGAAACAGAAGGTTTTCTGAATGGTTTGGTGACTGATCAACAAACATTCTATGTGGTCACAGAAAGATCACAAGAATCTTTGATTGGTCAGTGCGACCGATCAAAACCGCCCTGGACCGATCAGGATGGATCCTGATCGGTCCAGCACCTGCCTGATCGATCACCTTGACCGATCAGGTGATTTGACCTGAATTTCCAGTAAGTTTAGGGATCGGTCTGGTGATCGATCCCCTGGTCCCTGATCGATCAGTGAGACCGATCAGAATATCACTAGATCAATCAGGATGGTGTCTGATTGGTCAGGAGGTTGTCTGATCGGTCAAGGTGACCGATCAACACCTCAGAACTTTAATTCAAATTGTTGTCAGTTCTGATTTCTAATTTGCTTCTGATTTGCTTCGCTAATGAATCTGTAAGTGTGCAGACAACACAGAGCTTTGAAAGTCAAATGAAGGAGCAAGAAGAAGGGTCAAGGGTGACCTTTCCCTGGTGCTATTTTGTTTGATACACATTTGCAGGTTTCAACGGCTCATGACCTGAAGCTACAGTTGAAGAGGGTGACTTTTCCCTGGTGATATTTCTGCTTACTACTGGTGCTTGTGGTTACATCTGTTGTGTAAGCTTCATTCTCTAGTCTCTTATGCTTCACTTGATATACTTCTGAGACATTTGTGGAGAGGTTACTCCACCGAGAAGGAGGAAGCTTTTAGTCGGATTCATTCCTGGGCCTGATCTGCCGAAGATCAAGGGATCGCCCACCTCATGGGCACGTCAAGGAGTAGGGGCAAGTTATCCCCGAACCTTGTAAACCCTGTGTTAGTCTCTATTTTGTTTTCTTTCTACTTTGTTTGTTTTCCGCTGCTAATCTAATTGTAGGAAGAAACAAGTTTTCGTGGGTGGCTATTCACACCCCCCTCTCTAGTCATCTCAAGATCCTAACACAGTCCACACTTCTATGGGAGTAGAGGGTAGTGACCTAGATGGTACCAAGTATGTACACTGTCATTTCAAGAGCATATCCCGAGAACGAATCCGGCAACTTGGAGTAACTCATCATCACCATAAGAGTCCTATTCCTTCTCTCTGCTGTACCATTCTGTTGGGGTGTATTGAGTGCAGACAATTGGGACTGAATCCCAGCCTCTGATAAGTTAGTCCTAAAACCCTCCCAAGAGGTAGTCGTCACCAATATCTGATCGTAGTGTCTTGATACTTTTACCTTGATGTTTCTCCACATCAGCCATAAATTCTTTAAACTAATCAAAGCATTCAGACTTACGGCGCATCAAGTAAATGTACCCATTCAAAGTCACCTCTTGCCTGGATAGACATAGAACCATACAAATCAGAATGAACCAGTTCCAACACATCTTTGGCCTATACCTCTTGTTCTTGAAAGACCTCTTGGTCATCTTACCTTTCAAGCATGATTCACATATTAGAAAGACTTCCACCACCAATGAACCCAAGGGCCCATCGACTATCAACCTCTGAATCCTACTAAGGTTAATATGACCAAGCCTTAGATGCCAAAGATATGCTTGGTTCATCTCGGAAGGTTCCTTTCCCTTATTTTGGTTAGATGATGAGCTATTAACTTCTATTTACATCGTGGGAGATTTTGGTTCTAGAGTGTATAAATTGTCAATCAATGTATCTGAACAGATAATCTTTCTATTCCCCTTTTATAACAAAAAGTAGTAGAATATCCATCCTTTTTTATTTCAGAAACTGAAACGAAGTTCTTTCTAAAATGTAGGTACATAAAAGCAATCTTCTCAAAACCAAATATTTATTTTCAAAAATAACCAGACATCTCCCACTGCAATAGTTGCCACCTCCGTAGCCTTCCCATGTAGACAGTAATCTTTTTATTAACTAGTCGTCGGGTTTCCTGGAACCCCTGCAAAGAATTGCAGACATGATTAGTAACTCCCGTATCTACACACTAGGTACCCGTAGATAACACCGCTTAAACATGTTTCAACAACCAAACAAAAAGATATACCTTTATTCTCCTGACGACGGGGACAGTCCGCCTTAAACTGTCCAGTCAGCTTGCACGTGAAGCACTTATCTTTCGACTTCTTCACGCCACCCTGAGGTCCTTGAGATCTTGTCACTTCCTTTTCCCCACCTTGTTTCTTCTTCTTCTTGCTTTTGGCATAGAAGTAGAAACCCTTTGAGCAACCAAAGCATGAGCATTCTGACGAAAAAACCCCTTTGCCGCTTGGAGTTCTGTCAGAAGTTCCGCCAACGAATATGTACATTTGTTCATATTGTAGTTTAGCCGGAACTGCTCAAAACTCCTAGGCAGAGACTGGAGAATGATATCGACCTGGGTTTCTCCATCAATCTCCGCTCCAAGGACATCCATCTCATTGAGATGGGCCATCATCTTAAGGACATGATCCCTCACGGGTGTCCCTTCGACAATGTTAGTTGTCATCAAGTTCCTCATCGCTTCCTGCCTAGCGGCTCGATTCTGATGTCTAATGAGCTCTTTGAGATTGAACATCATGTCATAGGTAGTCGAAAAAGCCTGATGCTGATGTTGCAATACATTTGACATAGATGCCAAGATGTAACACCGTGCCATCTCATATGCATTGATCCACTTTCTATATTGTTCCTTCTCGTCTTCATCAGAATTCTCACTAGGTTTTTCTGGATAGAACTCATATAATACAAACTTGTACTCCTTAGCAGTTAGGACAATATCCAAGTTTCTTTTCCAATCTATGTAATTAGGGCCAGTATGTTTGTTCTCCTTAAGTATGGTAGTTAGCGGGTTAAAGGTCATTTTGAAAATACCTGAAAATCACAACAATCACACACTTTAGATTTCGAAAATAAATTGATTCCTCAAACAATAAATTTCGAAATCAACCAACACCTCAAAACACCAAGAATATTATATGCCACGTTCACGTGGACGTATACGAATTCTACATTTGTAAGAGGAGGTTTTACCCATTAATTTTATTATCTTGTCAACCTAATTTTTTGAAAAATAAAATTAATAGTTGGTTCACTTCGACCCTACAAATAATAGCAGTGACTCCATTGGGGAGGATACTATTATTTGCATCTAAGTGTTTACCTTTACACGATACTAAGAAAATTACCTCGGATTATGTGTCTTCCGTTGGGTAAAATCACCCGCTTCTAAATAATTTCCTATAATCATGTCTGACCTAGTGATCCGCAGAACAAGCCCATCCATTGGGGAGGGAGGCATTTAGAGCCAACGCGCAGGCTTGTTCGCATCACTTGTCAAATTAGTAATGGAGGTCACGGGACCCTTAGGGTCCCTCTCTCACTTAGTTATTTATAATGAGGAATTTTCATGCACACACACGACAAGCACATAAACCAAAACAATAAACAAAAAAAATCCTAGAGTTTTCCAACTATCATGGCTTTGGTCTCCAATGCGTGTCCAGTCGTGTCGCCACCTCATCTGCTCCTCCCTACACTATGCGCAAGCCACCATTGAAGGGATCTCCGAGCCGAGATGATAAGCTACTTATTTACTTCCATCGATCCTATACTCCACAAAGGAGTGTACATAAAATCTAGATCGAAAGTAAATAAAAGCTCGGCTAAACACGTGTTGTATTTAATTACACAAATTAAATACCTATTTAGCCTCGTCAACCCCGAGGATTCAAATAAATTACAACCATGCACAACCAATTACATACACATTATTTAAGCCATAATAGTTGAAATCTCGTGTCTGCAACAAAGAGTTAGCCTACACACATCCTACTATTATTCGGAAAAAAAATACATGATAATGTGCAAAAGTAACTGAATCCTAAACACACAAAACCGGAAACCTCTGCTCTGATACCAATTGTTGGGTATGGCTTGGGGGGTTTCCTAAGCGAATACCTGGTCATCCTTGAGAGACCTTTCCATGTCCATGGATTAAAAATTAATCCGTATGGAGACCTATCTCTCAAACAACCGTCTCGTCATCGTATCAATTGATTCGAGTTACAACTTAGCCAAACACAAAGTTCGAGCCTTGTAACTCACCTAACCAATTGACCGCGAAAAAGACGACGAGCGGATAGCCAGTTTTTTTGTTTATTATTAGGGTCCAAAAGAATTAATTATCAAATTAATTAACAAATAATTAAACATATGATAATTAATCATACTCGACATAAAATGATAGAATTAAAGAAGGAGCCATGAGTGAAATATACCTCTCGTTACCTTACGATCTTCTATCGTATGACCCTCCCCTCTTGGACATCGTGTGGGCGACGATCTACCAAGATCTAGAATCACTAAGGCCTTCCAATTAGCCTCTTCTTCACGCGCTAATCAAAACCTTAGAGTTAGGGTTCACCGCCTGCCTCTTCATCCTCCAATCCTTGTTCCGTCAGCCTTCCAAGGTCTCTCAACCTCGCCGATCACAAGGAAGCTCTGAGGGGAAGCAAAGGAAGATGAAGAAGAAGGCGAAGAAGAAGATGACAATACTCTTCCTCACCGAAACCTATCGAGCCACCACTCTTCCTCTCCCAACCCGCCGTCGCCTCCTTTTGCACTGTCGACCAACCACCTCTCCTACTTCTCCTCCTCTTGATCGAACCGGCCAAGAGAAGAGAAGAACTCACTTCTTCCTTGCGCCAACAACCAAGAGAAAAGAAGGAAGAATGAAGAAGAGAATACTCTTCTTCTTTGCTTGCCGGTTGCCCTAGGAGAGAGAAGGTGTGGGAGAGATGAGAAAAACCTAGGTTTTTATGATAAATTGAATTAGCCTTGGTTTCATGATACCATGGGGTATTTATAGGGCTACAATAGGGACCATGAGGAGGAGTTGGGACTTGGCCTGCTAATGGATCCAAACCCGATCCATTAATGAAGATCCATTCCACTAAAGGATCTTCATTGAATTACCTCACGAACCCTCATATTTTCTGATAGATCATTTCCGTACGCTAGAGGGGGGGTGAATAGCGATTTTCGAATCTCTTCTACCTACACGGTTAGTTTGCGTAGTGGAATATACAAAAAAACAATAAGACAAAAACTAACCAATGCTAACAATGAAGATTTACTTGGTATCCACCCCGGACGGGTGACTAATCCAAGAATCCGTCGATGGATCAATCCCTGGATAACCTCCGGATAGTCCTCGTCGCTCCTTGTGGGTGGAGAAACCTCGCCACAACACCCTGGACACTATATGGGCACAAAAGACTACTAACTCACCTTACCCAAGCGAGTTTCGTCAAGAAAAGAAAGTATGAAACGAGCTCCTTTAAATAGGGCTCGAATCTGAAACAGCCGCTACCAGTCGACTGCCCCTGGGGCAGTCGACTGGTCCCACTCAGATTTAACCGTTGCCGTACAACATTCGAATCTGCCAGCCTGTTCCAGCCGACACCAGTCGACTACCACCATGGGCAGTCGACTGGTCCGAATCCTAAGCCTGGGGTTACACTCTCGAGTACATTTCACTCCGCACTCGAACCCTCCCGGCTTAGCCCTTGAGTACAAACATTCATACTCAGACCCTCACAACCCGGTTAACTCATTACTAGCAGCCTAGACTGTTGCCTTCACCCCCTCTTCATTTTCGGCCCTCGTCCCTCGGATGCGCACGCAAGCCAACAGCTTGCCTCCATGCGACCCTTCATGTACGCCTCATAGTCCGCGTCCCTTGGCTCATTGTCCCTGCTATCCACGGTCCCTTTGATGCGGACGCAAGCCTCCAGCTTGCCTCCATGCCATCCTTCACCTGAAGGCATCAACCAAGTCCATGTGTACCTGTACACCTGCACACTCATGTACACATATTAGTCCACAATAAACCCAAACTTAACCATATTGACCGCACACATCAAAATCCCATGATCCTCCAGATCATCTCAGGGCCGATTGGCCCAACAATCTCTCTCATTTTGATGTGTGGCAATATCTTAAGTTAGGTAAACATAACAACAATAGTAATGACAATAGCAATAACAATTGAAAACACAAAGCATAATAAACAAGAGGCAACCTCCCCCTTAACCTATGCTTTCTCCTAATTTCCAATTCTCTCAACTTAACTCCACTCACAACAACCAGTTGTGTTATCCCAACTTAACTCCAATGTTTCACAAATCAATCAATGTTATGTTTCAACCCAAACCTAACTTAACACCCAAGTTCTCCCCCTTTGACACCATCAAAAGATTGCCTCAAGCAACCCTACCCTTGGTGCCAAATAGATCTCAACCAGATTTTTGAAAAACCCCTCAAAGATCACAAAATCACATTCTGCCCAAACTACCAGTCGACTGCCCCCAAGGGCAGTCGACTGATACGCCTGTTTCTAAAATTCCAGCCGAATTTCAAAAACCCCTAGAAAATTCTAGAAAATTCCGAAAAATGTTAAATTTTGCAAACATGTTTGTTAGAGTATACCCTACCCTAGAAAAATATTTTTTTCATGAAAAACAACAAACGTGCTTGACTTTTTGTACAAACCTAAAATTCTTCAAAAATTGGCACTTTTTGTATCAACTTGCAATTCCATCCATACTTCTATGTGTTTGCCAACCTTTATCATCATTATTCCACACATAGAATGACACCCAATGCTCCCCTTTTTATATAGATCTTTTTTTTTTGACAAAAGGCTCCCCCTTTTTATCACTTAACCCTTGATAATGATGAAAAATCTTCCCTTTGTCCTTATTCATAATAGTCTTGTCATTCAATACTTAATCAAAGAACTTAAATAATATAACATTATGACATAACAATTTGTAACATATCATGAAGTCATGGATAAAGATTTGTAACTTAAAAACCATAGCATCAAGTCATGACAAAACAATACTCAAATCATAACATAAGGGTAATCATCAAGTCATGACAAAATTACTCACAACATAATATGAAAAGAAGTGTATCATACAAGGAAACATAAAGAGAGTCATGAGAAAAGACATAAGAGAGTAGCAGGGGACAAAGCCCTGAAGTCATCCAAATGATACAAATCCAGAATAAGAAGTGTTTGAGAGATATAATAATACATCAAGTAACAACACTCTCAACACTAAACTGCTCTAAAAGCTGCCATCCCATAAGAACATGTCGTCGTCGCCTGAAGGAGGAGGAGGAGGTGGGGCCTGATATGAGAGATGCATCTGCCGTAGCATCTCGTACATCTCGTCCTGCCAGCTGGTAAACCCATGAACCTCTACCTCAATCCTCTGCTGGAAGCCCAGCTGCTGCTGCTGAAAGCTCTGGAGGTCCTCCCGGATGCCGTGAACATCAACCCGGAGCTGAGAGAACTCCTCATGTGTAACTCCTACAGCAGGCTCCTCATCCGAGCTGGAAGACTCCGGACGCTGCCTCCACACAAACTGTCTCTCCCGACTCTCAATGCCTTCCAAGGACAATTGGCGTGTGCCAATCTGGTCATAGTCCTTGGACAGTTGCCTGACCTGACCGCTAGTGACACGGATACCAAACCGCAACTGAAAAAACTCGATCAAAACATGGCAGAAGGGCATATAGATTTTCCCATTAACACTTTGGGAAAAATGGTAGATGGAGGTAAATACATGAAGGGAGACATCTATATCCAACCTCCTCTCAAGGGCATACATCATCACTAGGTGAGGCAATCGGATCCATGCCCTTCCCTTGGTGATGATGGGTAAGAGACACTCTAAAACAATTTTATATAACACATGACTGAAGGGACTCATAGGCTTGGAATCAAAAATGCGTTCAGACTCATGCCTATGCCTCCTAAAGTAATGCAGATGTATCTGATCAATGGTGACATCCGGAAACTCAAATGGCTCAACAACATTGAGAAACTAAGTATTTACATTATTAGATGGTCGACACTCTAAAAACCTAGCCAAAACCATGGCTGAAAAAGGTATGGGTACTCCGGCTACTCTAGACTCATACAGATTACTTTCAGAGTCAATGCAAGTCAAGTTGGCATAGAATTCTTTGCATAAATCAACATTAATATCATGTTGACAATACACCAGTTGTTCTATTCCAAAGTGGGTGATCATCTCAGTGATTTGGGGTGACTTCTCTTGAATGTAGGCCTTATTTAAGTACCTACAATTCATCGGGACAAATTCGTTTTCCTCAAATCTCTTTTTACATTCTAAAGACCTAAATCTAGACTCTCCTGGGGCTTACTGACCTTGGCGGGATGAGCCCTCACCCCTTGGTCTCTTAGAAATAGCCCTAATATGCCACAATCATGCATGCATACCAAGATACCCCCCCCCCAAAGGAAAAATAACAAAGAAAACATACACAAAATATCACATTAGTTCCAAAACAAGGTTTAAATGAAAATCTAAACCTTAAACAATGATACCTTTTTGCTAATCTCTTTATGATGATGATTTGGAGAAATCGACTTGAAAAGGGGAGTTTTTACTAGCCCTAGGAGTAGATCCGAGGTAGAGGAGGGTTTAGGAATGGATTTTAGGGCTCGGGAGAGGCTAAGAACGAGAGAGGGGCTCAGGAGAGGAAGGATCGCCGGGGTGACACGCCAAAACCCTAGGTTTTGGCTGCCCCCCCCCCCCCCCGCGCCCTTTTCTTTTATAGAATCCGCGCAGCAGTCGACTGCCCTCGGGGCAGTCGACTGCGAAAACACACATAACGTTTCTCACTCTAGGACCAGTCGACTGCCCCTGGGGTAGTCGACTGGTGCACTTTACAGAGCCTTTCTCGCTCTAGTATCAGTCGACTGCTAGTAGGGCAGTCGACTGATACTGAATATTCGGTTTTCCAGTCCTAGGTTCAGAAATACTTAACTAATTTCAAAAATCTCCAAAAAATCTGAAATTTCGTGAGGAAATTTGTGGATCCTATGTCTACTTGAGAAAAATATGTTTTCAAATAAATTCACTCCGGATCCCATGATTGGTACAAATTTCAAACTTATCCAAATTGAGATATTTAACCTCAACTAAAAGTTCTAATTTGGATCTTGTAACGCCCGCTTTTTTTTCCATAAAGCGGCGTTACGTTAACATGAGTAGGGCAGGTAGACATCATAAGGCAGCGGACTCACTTTAACATTACTCATGCATGCCCTACTACCATTCTTAAAATAATGACATGGGAACTTGGCATATTGACTTCATACTTAAGCATCATATCATGTCATACTTAACCTCACATCATAGAGTTCCAAAAGTCATTATTCAAGCATATAAGTAACCAAGGTAAAGTTCTAGCATAAACGGTAAACATATGGTTTCCTGGGCCAAGTCACTACCACACACATGCGTTCTTGCCCTCCTGCTGCTTCCTCATTGTCCCCTTGAATGATCTGCGGTATAAGGAAATAAGACTATAAGCACACAGGCTTAGTAAGACTCTTTCCTACTCACAAAAAAACCATTCATCATTTCATAATGAGCACATGAAACATTAACATACTTGGTGCTCTACTTAGAACATAACAACTTGAATCACTTATCATATACTTGACATGGCATGAACATAAACATAAGTGAACATTCCTAGCATGGCATGAGACATGGTATAAACGTAAACATAGTAAACATTCTAAGCATGGCATGATACATGGCATAAACGTAAACATAATAAACATTCTTAGCATGGCATAATACATGGTATAAACATAACATAATAAACATTCTTAACATGGCATAATACATGGTATAAACATAACATAATAACATTCTTAGCATGGCATAATACATGGTATAAACATGTCTATAAGGTGTAAACCAACCTGTATGGCATAAACATAGGCATACTTCCTATCATAGCATATGAGCCTCTTCTTAACATAATCATGACATAGATCATTTACTCTCATTCATATTTCTTAACATTAAGCATAAGCATAAAACTTTATTAGCATAGCATAATGCATAACATGAATGAATGCATGAGTGGAATGCATATACATAAGGATGCTTAACTTTTAAAAACATACTTTTAAATGTTTAAACATAATCATCATATCATTGGGGTCCCCGGCTTGTACCACATACATAAATCATAAGCGCGCATCCCTAGCAAATCCGAGGTAACGAGCCCCGACCTACTAGGGTAAGGACAACATAGTTGGTAGTCCCCGAACCGAGGCGTTCTTTAGGAGTCCATCCCTGTTGCACAGCTCCGGTAGTGCCAGAACCGTGGACAGCATAGTCGGTAGTCCATAACCTGGCCGTTCTTAAGGTGCCCATCCCTTGGACCCATACTTCGGTCCGGTACAAGCCCATTCATAAAGTAAAATACTTTACATGTTTCATCATTCATAGGACCTTCATAGCATAACCATGTTACATAAAGCATGACTTCACACATGCTTGTCCTTTCATTATTCATACTAATTGCATAGCATCTTGATGCCTGGAAGGCATGAGCATTATCTTCATTCATAAACATGGTATGCATCTTCTTTCATTAACATGGCATGCATCTTTATTCATACAACATGGCATGCATCATTATTCATACAACATGGCATGCATCTTCATACATAAAACATGGCATGCATACCTAAACATCATTCCTATTCCTAGTACTTGCATGATCATAGCATATAAGGTAAGCATTGCATCGAACATGACATGTTTTCATAGACATTTATCCTACTACATAGAGCTTGTATCATCATGATACATAAGGTAAACATTGCATTTCATGCCTAAGCATGGTATCTATCTCAAGCATGCATAGGTAGGATTTCCATAACATTCTACCTACCATTCAAGTACATGGCATAGAACATAAACATTCATAATAAACCCTATTAAGCATGATATCCAATCATAACATACAACATAAAACATGGTGCTTAAGGTTAGGGTTATAGGTAACATGATTTCTACCACATGCTTGAACCTATATATATATATATATCCTTCATGATAAGCATAAACCATCATTCTTTGAACCCTAACTCCACCCCAAACCCTAGATACATGGTTTGGCAGAAACCTATATGGAGGAGTTCCATCAATTCCATAAACATGTAAGATAGCATAAGGTAAAGGAACAACCATACATCATCTATGAGACCATAGGAAGCCATTAGGGCTCATGATTAGAGTTAACCCTAACCTTTAGCCCTCCTTCCTAGGGCTAGACGAAACCTATAAGGCCATGGGTGCATGGAAAAAATCCATTAAAATCCCCAATCAACCATTGAACACCAATCATACCCTACCATAGGGGCCATTGGGGCCCTTACTTGAAGCAAGTCCTAACTTTCTGCCCTATTATCAATCTTGGCCGAAACTTGTAGGGTCTCTAGGCCATGTGAAAATTCATATAAATCATCCTCCATCTCCCTTATATCATGATAATACACAAAGTACATACTTGAAGGGTTAAAACCAACCCTAGCCATGGAATCCTTGAATAGTCCCAAGCCCTAAAGGGTCTTAGGGTACTCCAAAAATTCCCCAAAAATTATATTTATTCTCTAAACATTATAAGAACACATTAGAAACATGATTAAGATTTTTAGCATCCTCATGGACCCAAAAGTCCTTGGTGGCCGAAACCCTTAGGACTAGGGTTCTTGGTTTTTTTTTTCTTTCAACATCAATCCCAAAAACCAACCATTATATTATGCTAAAAACATAAGGAACTATTATACCACAGGTGAGGGAGTCTTACCTTGGTTGATCTTGATTTTTAGACCTTAAAAGAGAAGGAAATTGTAAATCCCTTGGACACTTGAACCCCCTTACCCTTGTAGCCTTGGAAAACCTTTAGATCTTGGTGATGTGACCTTCTTGTGGAGCTTTTCCAAGGGAGAACCTTTCCTTGATGTTTCGGCTAGGATGAGGGAGGAGGAGGAAGAAAAATGAAATTGATGGAAGGAAGAAGGTAACTCCCAAACCCCCTTCTTTATAACACATTAAGGAGGGTAAGTGAAGAGTCATGGTGTCTTTTCCTCTTCCCTTAAGCCTTAACCAAACTCCATTTCATTTCCTCATAGCACTCCCTTGCTAGGTGAATTGGTTAGAGCATGCATGGTTGTACAAGAGGTCCAAGGTTCAATCCTTGGTCCATGCACCTTATTTTTATTTTATTTTTCCTTTTATTTTCTATTATTTTCCCCAAAATTTCGAAAATTCTCTAAAAATTCCTCCATAATTATGTTAATATTTCTCATTAAAACCCCTTTATATTTATATTAATTTTTACCTAAAATTCTCCAATACTTATGGTACTAAAAAGCCCATATAAGGCCCATTAGTACTTAGTTTTCTCAATTTAAATGAGAAAATATGGATTTCTAGACCAAATTTTGTATTAATATTTCCAGGTCCCTCAGAAAATTATCTAGACATGCTCAGTATTTTAAGAAAATATTAAGAGAATTTTTCGGGTCGTTACAATCCCCCATACCTCGTGAAAGTTCGTCCTCGAACTTAGAATAGCTCTGGGTACTTGCGCCTCATCTTGTCCTCGCGTTCCCAGGTAGCTTCTTCGAACCGTTGACTTTGCCATAGGACCTTGACCAAGGGTACCTCCTTACTCCTCAGCTTCTTGACTTCCCTATCCAAAATCTGGATGGGTCTGCTCTCATAACTTAGGTCCTCCTGCACTTGTACTATCTGTGGCTCGATCACTTGGTCCATATTTGGGATACACATTTTAAGCAAAGACACATGGAATACGTTATTGATAGCTGACATCTTTGGAGGCAGCTCTAGCTCATATGCCACTTTACCGACTCTTTTCAGAATCTGGTACGGCCCCACATAGCGCGGACTTAGTTTTCCTTTCTTCCCAAATCTTGTCACCGCCTTCATAGGAGCCACTTTGAGAAACACCCAATCTCCAACATTAAATTCCAGTGGTCTACGCCGGACATCGGCATAACTCTTCTGCCGGCTCTGAGCAGTTTCTATCCGTTGTCAAATATTCTGTATAGCTCGGGTGGCGCTATCGATAACATCCGTTGTGAGCCCCATTTCCTTCTTTTCACCACCCTCGTACCAACAGATCGGAGACCTACATCTCCTCCCATACAAGGCTTCATAAGGTGCCATTCCGATAGTAGCTTGGTAGCTATTATTGTAAGCGAATTCTGCTAAGCATAGATATCGACACCAACTTCCCTTGGAATCCAGGGTACAAGCTCTCAACATATCTTCTAGTATTTGATTCACCCGTTCAGTTTGCCCGTCAGTCTGAGGGTGAAAGGCGGTGCTAAATCGCAACTGAACGCATTCCCAAAAATGCGAAGTAAAGCGACCATCCCTATCTGAGATGATGGTCTTTGGAACTCCATGAAGCCTAATTACTTCCTTAACATATACTTAAGCCAGTTGCTCAATCGAATAAGTCATCTTGATCGCCAAGAAGTGAGCAAACTTTGTCAGCCTATCCACAATTACCCATATTGCATCATATCCATTCGTAGTCCTGGGAAGCCCTGAAATGAAATCCATAGAGATGTCTTCCCATTTCCCCTCCGGAATCGTTAGTGGCTGCAGAACTCCTCTGGGTCGCTGGTGTTCTACTTTTACTTGCTGGCCAGTCCTGCAAGTACTAACATGCTGAGCCACATCCCTCTTCATACCGGACCACCAAAACCTCTCCTTCAGATCCTGATACATCTTGGTGGATCCTGGACGCATCGAATAAGGGGTTTCGTGAGCTTCCGTCAGTATTTTCCTTCGAAGCTCCGGATCATTAGGGATACATAGACGATCCCTAAGGTATAGTACCCCTCCTTTGGCGATATGAAAACCATCGCCCTTTCCTTCTAGGATCTCCTGTTTTATTTTCTGGAGACTCAGATCACCATTTTGTTTTTCCAATATGTCCTCACATAGCGCGGGTGATATTGTCATGGTTAGCTCCATGATATACTTGCACGCATACATCATAATCATAATCACATACTTATTGTGATTCTGGGTAAATCGACTCACATTATGCTTCCAAAACATTAGTCCTTAACCTGGGTTTATGAATTGTATTAGCCCATATTTGTCGTATGGTTACTATAGGGTAGATAAGATCTTATTTATTATATCACTAAAAATTTATTTATCCAGTCTTATAAGTCTATATACAAAACTATCCTCACTCAGTGAGCTAGATGGGCTGCCATCATACCCATAATAAAGAACATCATAGCGATGACTACCACCCCCTCGCTCATCTCCACTTGGCCTACCTCAGGATCTTCTACCGTTTCCATCGGGTCTTCTTCTTCAATCTCGAGAACTTCCTCGGCCTCTCCAAGGTTTTCCTCGAACATCCCAGGGTCTTCCTCAAACATCTCGAGCATCTCGGGATCCTCCTCGAATGGCTCGGGGTCTTCCTCAAACATCTCGAGCATCTCGGGATCCTCCTCGAATGGCTCGGGATCTTCCTCAAACATCTCGAGCATCTCGGGATCCTCCTCGAATGGCTCGGGATCTTCCTCAAACATCTCGAGCATCTCGGGATCCTCCTCGAATGGCTCGGGATCTTCCTCGTATATCTCAGGATCCTCTTCGGACGGCTCGGAATCCTCTTCGTACCTCTCGAGATCCTCCTCAAACGGCTCGGGATCCTCTTCGTACATCTCCGGATCCTCCTCAAACATCTCATGATCCTCCTCCGAGTCCCCCAGATCTTCCGGGAACTCATGGCGAAGAAGTTGCTTACATAATTTCGTGTATGAGAGACGACATCCGTGCTGCCCCCAGATCTGATGAGCAACCTCTCTCGCCCGATTGGGAAATGAGCGAAGCAGAGCTCCGATCCTATGATCATCCATGACTGGAAACCCTTCCTGCTCCAGTTTCCAGAACAGCCGATCTAATAACCCCATGTTGCCTTGAATTCCACGGGTCGGACTGTACTCCACTTCCTCTATTCGTCCCATCAGCTCGCGACACCTCTCAGTGTAGTTCTCATGCAACATTTGGAATTGGAAAAAAAATGACATAGTTAGTACTAAACCGACAAAATCAGTACAGAACCATTTTTTTTCAATTCGCAAATATATACAGAGAAAAACACACGCAAATCGGTTTCTTCTACCCTAGTGATTAAAATATATAACCACTTTTCCTACCCTTAAATTCTAAATATTTGATGAAAGAAGATAAAATATCGTTCATAGTTACATATCCTAAAGTACTTTTCATCATAAACATCGTTCATACTTGCATATCCTAAAATCATAAAACATCCTACTACTATAAGATATGTAAAGAGGTACTTACTTGGAAGCGGTAGGAAGAGGGCTTGATGTGTGTGTAGTGAGATGGTAACCGCTCTGATACCAACCTGTAACGCCGCTTTTTTTTTCCATAAGCGGCGTTACGTTAACATGAGTAGGGCAGGTAGACATCATAAGGCAGCGGACTCACTTTAACATTACTCATACATGCCCTACTACCATTCTTAACATAATGACATGGGAACTTGGCATATTGACTTCATACTTAAGCATCATATCATGTCATACTTAACCTCACATCATAGAGTTCCAAAAGTCATTATTCAAGCATATAAGTAACCAAGGTAAAGTTCTAGCATAAACGGTAAACATATGGTTTCCTGGGCCAAGTCACTACCACACACATGCGTTCTTGCCCTCCTGCTGCCTCCTCATTGTCCCCTTGAATGATCTGCGGTATAAGAAAATAAGACTATAAGCACACAGGCTTAGTAAGACTCTTTCCTACTCACAAAAAAACCATTCATCATTTCATAATGAGCACATGAAACATTAACATACTTGGTGCTCTACTTAGAACATAACAACTTGAATCACTTATCATATACATGACATGGCATGAACATAAACATAAGTGAACATTCCTAGCATGGCATGAGACATGGTATAAATGTAAACATAGTAAACATTCTAAGCATGGCATGATACATGGCATAAACGTAAACATAATAAACATTCTTAGCATGACATAATACATGGTATAAACATAACATAATAAACATTCTTAACATGACATAATACATGGTATAAACATAACATAATAACATTCTTAGCATGGCATAATACATGGTATAAACATGTCTATAAGGTGTAAACCAACCTGTATGGCATAAACATAGGCATACTTCCTATCATAGCATATGAGCCTCTTCTTAACATAATCATGACATAGATCATTTACTCTCATGCATATTTCTTAACATTAAGCGTAAGCATAAAACTTTATTAGCATAGCATAATGCATAACATGAATGAATGCATGAGTGGAATGCATATACATAAGGATGCTTAACTTTTAAAAACATACTTTTAAATGTTTAAACATAATCATCATATCATTGGGGTCCCCGGCTTGTACCACATACATACATTATAAGCGCGCATCCCTAGCAAAACCGAGGTAGCGAGCCCCAACCTACTAGGGTAAGGACAACATAGTCGGTAGTCCCCGAACCGAGGCGTTCTTAAGGAGTCCATCCTTGTTGCACAGCTCCGGTAGTGCCAGAACCGTGGACAGCATAGTCGGTAGTCCATAACCGGCGCGTTCTTAAGGTGTCCATCTCTTGGACCCATACTTCGGTCCGGTACAAGCCCATTCATAAAGTAAAATACTTTACATGTTTCATCATTCATAAGACCTTCATAGCATAACCATGTTACATAAAGCATGACTTCACACATGCTTGTCCTTTCATTGTTCATACTAATTGCATAGCATCTTGATGCCTGGAAGGCATGAGCATTATCTTCATTCATAAACATGGTATGCATCTTCTTTCATTAACATGGCATGCATCTTTATTCATACAACATGGCATGCATCATTATTCATACAACATGGCATGCATCATTATTCATACAACATGGCATGCATCTTCATACATAAAACATGACATGCATAACTAAACATCATTCCTATTCCTAGTACTTGCATGATCATAGCATATAAGGTAAGTATTGCATCGAACATGACATGTTTTCATAGACATTTATCCTACTACATAGAGCTTGTATCATCATGATACATAAGGTAAACATTGCATTTCATGCCTAAGCATGGTATCTATCTCAAGCATGCATAGGTAGGATTTCCATAACATTCTACCTACCATTCAAGTACATGGCATAGAACATAAACATTCATAATAAACCCTATTAAGCATGGCATCCAATCATAACATACAACATAAAACATGGTGCTTAAGGTTAGGGTTATAGGTAACATGATTTCTACCACATGATTGAACCTATATATATATATCCTTCATGATAAGCATAAACCATCATTCTTTGAACCCTAACTCCACCCCAAACCCTAGATACATGGTTTGGCCGAAACCTATAAGGCAGAGTTCCATAAATTCCATAAAAATGTAAGATAGCATAAGGTAAAGGAACAACCATACATCATCTATGAGACCATAGGAAGCCATTAGGGCTCATGATTAGGGTTAACCCTAACGTTTAGCCCTCCTTCCTAGGGCTAGCCGAAACCTATAAGGCCATGGGTGCATGGAAAAATTCCATTAAAATCCCCAATCAACCATTGAACACCAATCATACCCTACTATAGGGGCCATTAGGGCCCTTACTTGAAGCAAGTCCTAACTTTCTGCCCTATTATCAATCTTGGCCGAAACTTGTAGGGTCTCTAGGCCATGTGAAAATTCACATAAATCATCCTCCATCTCCCTTATATCATGATAATACACAAAGTACATACTTGAAGGGTTAAAACCAACCCTAGCCATGGAATCCTTGAATAGTCCCAAGCCCTAAAGGGTCTTAGGGTACTCCAAAAATTTCCCAAAAATTATATTTATTCTCTAAACATTATAAGAACACATTAGAAACATGATTAAGATTTTTAGCATCCTCATGGACCCAAAAGTCCTTGGTGGCCGAAACCCTTAGGACTAGGGTTCTTGGTTTTTTTTTCTTTCAACATCAATCCCAAAAACCAACCATTATATTATGCTAAAAACATAAGGAACTATTATACCACAGGTGAGGGAGTCTTACCTTGATTGATCTTGATTTTTAGACCTTAAAAGAGAAGGAAATTGTAAATCCCTTGGACACTTGAACCCCCTTGCCCTTGTAGCCTTGGAAAACCTTTAGATCTTGGTGATGAGACCTTCTTGTGGAGCTTTTCCAAGGGAGAACCTTTCCTTGAGGTTTCGGCTAGGATGAGGGAGGAGGAGGAAGAAAAATGTAATTGATGGAAGGAAGAAGGTAACTCCCAAACCCCCTTCTTTATAACACATTAAGGAGGGTAAGTGAAGAGTCATGGTGTCTTTTCCTCTTCCCTTAAGCCTTAACCAAACTCCATTTCATTTCCTCATAGCACTCCCTTGCTAGGTGAATTGGTTAGAGCATGCATGGTTGTACAAGAGGTCCAAGGTTCAATCCTTGGTCCATGCACCTTATTTTTATTTTATTTTTCCTTTTATTTTCTATTATTTTCCCCAAAATTCCGAAAATTCTCTAAAAATTCCCCCATAATTATGTTAATATTTCTCATTAAAACTCCTTTATATTTATATTAATTTTACCTAAAATTATCCAATAATTATGGTACTAAAAAGCCCATATAAGGCCCATTAGTACTTAGTTTTCTCAATTTAAATGAGAAAATATGGATTTCTAGGCCAAATTTTGTATTAATATTTCCAGGTCCCTCGGAAAATTATCTAGACATGCTCAATATTTTAAGAAAATATTAAGAGAATTTTTCGGGTCGTTACAGATCTCTTCTTGATGCTTCTCCCATACTCATTTATATCATACTGATAGCATCAAGTTAAATGGTATTTACTTATTAAAACCAATTCTCATAATTATAATCCCATTTTCAATCTTTTCTTCATAACTTTCCCTTTAGTGTGTCAATTCTCTAGTATTGAGGCTAACCTTAGCCCTTTAAACATTTTGGCACACTCTATAGCTCATCTAATCTCCTAGAAGGAAACCACCTGAGATCCATTGACCATGGATCCCATTTTGGCTTCTAGAGCTCTCCCTTGAGTTCCTAGCCCTAGTTACCTTCCTAGGTAACTAATCTATAATGGCAAGACCACACCGGTGCTCTTTCGGTTCTTCTTGACCTTCCACTATCACCCTCTTGATTTTATAGACCTTTTTCTTGGTCACTTCCTTTTCTTTTCTTTTAAATGACTTTTCTTTGCCATTTTTGATCTTTTCTCTACCATAGTTATAGGGCATCGTTGAATATACCATTTTGCTACCATTTGCCCTCCTAGGGTGGTATCCTAGACCCGGCCTACCATTCCTAAGAGGTTGATCTTTTGCATCCTGTTTGACCCCTTTGACCCCCTAATGAGTCTATCTAGATTTTTCTCCAATTTATCAAGTTTTTCTTTCAAAACCTGATTTTCCTTTTCCAAACTCCTAACCTTAGGATCATTAGACCTAATTTGATCATTCCTAGGTCTACCCATTTTTCTAGGCATATGTCTCCCTTTCTTAGGGTTTATGCCTTGGTCCTTAGTCCTAGAATTCCAAGATTTGTCATGAAACATAGAATTTTTGGTGTTTTGGCACGCAAAAGTATTTATATTCCTATCATGATATTTGAAACCAAAATTACATCTAGGCAAGCAATTGTTTACATTTCTAGCATTCATGGAAGAATTTTGAGCATAAATAGAGTTAGGAATTACCTCCCTTACCTTTGGTGCTCCCCCTTGACGTGAGCTCCTTTTCTTTCTCTCCTCCTTCTCCCATCTTCTTAGATTCTCCATTTTCTTTAGCTCACTTTTTCTAGGGCACTTGGTATGGTAGTGCCCTAGCTCTCCACATGTGAAGCATCGGACTTTCTTTTTCTTTTCTTGGACTCCTCCAATCCTACAACCCACGTTAGATTTAAAAGAATTTGACATTGATTTAGATTTTACCTCCTTTTTACCTAATGGGCACTTATCCTTGTAGTGCCCCTTTTTGTTTCAACCAAAGCATATGATATGCTCTTTTGATTTAGCCTTGGTGGAGGTTGAAGTCTTTTCTTGCTCTTGTGGGCATGAGGGTCTCTCCTCCCCCTCAACCCTTGATGTTGATACTTCTTCTTTTTATTCGGATGAGGTGGATCCTTTTTCACTCAATTCCTCCACTTCAATTGATAATGTTGATAATTCTCTTTCTCTTTGGTCTTCTTGGACACTTGAGCTTATTTTTTCGGGCTCTTCTACTAGTTGAGCTTGTGTAGGAGTCTTATGAAATTCTTCCAATTTATTGCACAACTCATATGCATTCTTATAATTCCCTACATCACTCAAATTATTAGTAGGCAAAATATTAACCAAAACATTGATTACCTTCTCATTAGCCTTTGCTTGTTTTTGTTGCTCCTTGGTCCAATACCTAGGTCGGAGTTTCTTTCCATGCTTGTCCTTAGGGGTCTCAAATGGTTCTTCTACTACCATTACACACTCGCAATCCATGCCGAGCCACATCTTCATTCTAGCTCTCCAATAATCAAAATCCTCATGCTCGTATGGTGGTGGTGAGTTGATATCGTCCCCTAGCTTATCCTCCATCATTTTCCTCTAGCTTAGCTTTGCTCCCTTGGCGGTTATTCCAATCAAGAGCGGTCCTTACTCTGATACCAATTGAAAGATCATTTACGTAATAGCGATTTTCAAATCTCTTCTACCTACACGGTTAGTTTGCACAGTGGAATATACAATAAAACAATAAGACAAAAACTAACCAATGCTAACAATGAAGATTTACTTGGTATAAACCCCGGATGGGTGACTAATCCAAGAATCCGTCAGTGGACCAATCCCCGGATAACCTCCGGCTAGCCCTCGTTGCTCCTTGTGGGTGGAGAAATCTCGCCACAACACATTGGACACTATCTGGGCACAAAAGACTAGTAACTCACTTTACCCAAGCAAATTTCGTCAAGAAAAGAAAGCATGAAACGAGCCCCTTTAAATAGGGCTCGAATCTGAAACAACCGCTACCAGTCGACTACCCCTAGGGCAGTCAACTGGTCCCACTCAGATTTGACCGTTGTCGTACAACGTTCGAATCTGTCAGCTTGTTCCAGCCGACACCAGTCGACTGCCCCCATGGGTAGTCGACTAGTCCGAATCCTAAGCCTAGGGTTACACTACCGAGTACATTTCACTCCGCATTCGAACCCTCCCGGCTTAGCCCCTGAGTACAAACACTCATACTCAGACCCTCACAACCTGGTTAACTCATTACTAGCAGCTTAGACTGTTGCCTTCACATCCTCTTCATCTTTGGCCCTCGTCCCTCGGATGCGCACGTAAGCCTCCAGCTTGTCTCCATGCGACCCTTCATGTATGCCTCATAGTCCGCGTCCCTCGGCTCATTGTCCCTGCTATCCACGGTCCCTCAAATGCGGATGCAAGCCTCCAGCTTGCCTCCATGCCATCCTTCACCTAAAGGCATCAACCAAGTCCATGTGTACCTGTACACCTGCACATTCATGTACACATATTAGTCCACAATAAACCCTAACTTAACATATTGACCGCACACATCAAAACCCCATGATCCTCCAGATCATCTCAGGGCTGATTGCCCCAACATTTTAATATGGGATCCACCTATTATGAGTACAATTTCTCCTCGTGTTTAAGATATCGAATGTCAATTGATTAATTTAAATTACTGACAATTTTAATTAATCAACCTCTAACTCCCTGACTAGTACTACTCATCCTTATCATCATGTTGGACTAAGTCCAGCTGCAAGATTTTACATGATAAACCTTATGAGATCATCAAGGGGGCATCATCATCCCGACTCACCAGGACATGGATTCCGTCTATAATCAATGGTATACCATGTAAATAATATTATTTCCTAACTTACTGAGCCTATCGACTTAGCAGAATAAATCTCGCTCATTGGTAAATCAAAGAAAGAAATACTAAGTACATGTGCCCGTTATTATATTGGGATTGAGAGCATGTACTTCCATAATAAACCAATGTCTATCTAATTATAAAGTCAGTATAAATTGGATCACCTCTATGTTAATCCTGCTCAATGCACACAAAGTGCACTAGTATAATTCTATGGTCAAGATAAATCACACCTAATTACACTACAACCATCCCGATGGTTTGTCCAACTCCATCTCGGTTGTGAGCCTCTACTTATACTCTACAAGGGACTGATAACATGATCTTCTTTGTGTCACCACACACCATGTTATCTACAATGCAAAGCATTAGACGGTTTGCACATACTAATATAAACATGCAACAGTGATCTTATGATTCTCTTTCAAAATGTAGATGTTCATACAGAAAAGGTAAGACTTTTAGTTTACATCCTAACAAGTTTATCTTGACTATAGAATTACACTAGTGCACTTTGAGTGCATTGAGCAGGATCAATATAGAGATGATTCAACTTACACTGACTATATAGTTGAATCAAACCTCTGATATTATAGAGTATATGCTCTTAATCCCGATATAATAACGGGCACATGTACTTAATAGTTATTTCTTTGATTTACCAATGAGCGAGATTTATTCTGTTAAATCAATAGCCCGGTAAGTTGGGAAATAATATTATTTACATGGTGTGTCATTGATTATAGACGAAAATCGTATCCTGGTGAGTCGGGTTGATGATGCCCCCTTGATGAGCTCATAAAGTTTATCATGTTAAATCCTGCAGCTGGATTTGGTTTGACATGATGATAAGGATGAGTGGTACTAATCAAGGAGTTAGATGTTGATTAATTAAAATTGTCAGTAATTGAAATTAATTAACGGACATTCCATATCTTAAACATAGGGAGATACTTGTACTCATAATAGGTGGAGCCCATATTTAAATATGGGGGTTGGTGAAGTAGTTCAATGAAGAGCCTTTAGTGGAATGAATCTTCATTAATGGATCGGATTATGATCCATTAGGTGGCCAAGACTCAACTCCTCCTCATGGTCCCTATTGTAGCCCTATATATACCCCATGGAGTCATGAAACCAAGGCATACAATTCATCCAACACATAGAAAACCCTAGGACTCTCTCTCTCTCTTTTCTCTCATCTCTTCTCTCTCCTAGGGTAGAAGTTGCGCCGGTGCAAAGGAAGGAAGAAGAGAAGTCTTTCACCACTTTTCCTTTGGGTGTGGAGCTTCATCCTAGTGAGCACTACTTGGTGGTGTTCGGCAGGAGAAAGAAGGGCTGGAGGATCGCTGACAATGACCACTAATCTGTGGTTTGCGGCGCCGGTGACAAGGGGAGAAGAAGGTGCGAAGAAGAGGATTCTTCATCTTCTTTTTCTTCTTCTTTTCCTCTCCATCATCATTCTTCCTTTCTTCCTACTTGGCGTGCGCAAGCTAGGTGCAAGGAGGAGTCGCCAGCGGTCGGAAAATGGAGCTTCTCTTGCTTTCTTTGGCCGACGGCAAGGAGAGAGGAGAAGGGAGGGCTTGCGGCGGCTAGGGTGGCTGTGGGGAAGAGAAAACCATCGCTTCTCCTTCTTCATCTTCTTCCTTTATTTCCTCTCTGGTGCTTCCTTGTGGTTGGCACGCTTTGGAAGCTTCGTGTGGCCGACGACGCAAGGTGGAGTGGAAGAAGTGGTCGGCGGCAACCCTAGTGGCTAGGGTTTGGTTGGTGCAAGAAGAAGGTGGTATTGGAAGGTCTTGGTGAGTTCGGTTCATGGTAGATCGTCGCCCACACGACGCCCAAGAGGGGAGGGGCATACAATAGAAGATCACGAGGTAAAAAAAAAGGTATAACCTTCTCCATGGCTCTTTGATTTCTATTATTTCATGTGGTTAATTAATTATCATTGTATGTTAATTATTTGTTAATTAATTGTGATAATTAATTATTGTGGACCCCAATGATAAACTCAAAAACCGGCGATCCACTCGTTGTCTATTCCGTGGCTAATCGGTTGAACGAGATTGATCGCTAGAACAACTTGGTTGTTCAAGCGATCGCTCGAATTGGTTGGCATAGCGATGAGACGGTCATTTTGGGTAATAGGTCTTCATTCGGATTAAACATTTTAATCCATGGACATGGAGAGGTTTCCCATGAGCGGACCTGGTATTTGCTTAAGAAACCCGCAACTATCACCCCCCCTTCTCTGGGTCAGAGCATTGGATTCACCTTTCGGTCCTTCCCTACACCCCTTGGAATAGGAAAATATTCTTTTGGCATCAAGTTCATGCATACACAATAAAATCAAACCATAAACAATCAAATCATAGAAATTATGATCCACAAATATATCAAACCTTAGGAAACAAACGTCTACATGTTAAGGGCTACTCCTTAGTCTTAGAATCAAGAGTACTACTTCATGAATAGTGAGAATACATGATTTGAGAAAGCTTTTGAAATCTAAAGCTAAGAGAAAAAGAGAGAAAAACTTATTCTATGAAGAGATGGACGTCTCTGGGCTGCTTCTCCAACTCTAAACATGGACAAAAACTCCTCTTGCTCCTCGAACAACTCTCCTAGGGTAGGGTTCCTTGTCACCAAGATGTGGGATCATAGAGAGCTATAGGGGGGGGGGGATATCGCATTTTGAAAATTCTCAAATTTAGGTAAGAGTGAAAGCAGCGGAAATAACAAATACAAGCCAAACATGTGCTAACACGTTTGTTTTTTACTTGGTTCAGAGTCTGTGACTCTTGGTCGTGGATTCTGGGTCGCGCATGGGAAACCTCTCCATGTCCACGGATCAAACATTTTCAATCTGAATGGAGACCTATTTCCCAAACTACCGTCTCATCGTTGTACTAATTTATTCGAGTTACTATTTGACCAAACTTGTTGTTCAAGATTTGTAACTCGCCTAACCAATTAGTCGCAGAATAGATGATGAGTGGATCGCTGGTTTTTGTTTTTATCATCGTGGTCCAAGATAATTAATTATCATAATTAATTAACAATTAATTAACAACATGATAATTAATTAAACAAGAAATAATGATAAGATCAAGAGCCATAAGAGACGATATATCTCTCCCTTTTACCTCGCGATCTTCTACTGTATGACCCTTACTTCTTGGACGTCATGTGGGCGACGATCTACCAAGAACCGAAGTCACCAAGGCCACCAACACCTCTGTCCAAGGTTGCACCAAAAACCCTAACCACTAGGGTTGCCGCTGACCAACCTTTCTTCCTCCTTGTTGATCGTCGGCCACCAAGAACCGAAGACAGGAGGTAGGAGTAGATGAGGAAGATGAAGAAGAAGAGGAAGAAGCCTTCCCCTTCACCTCAACCCTAGGCGCCGCAGGTTACCACTCCTTCTACTTCTTCTCGCCACCGGCCGAAAGTCCACCTCCATGGTGACGCCGACCACTTTTCTCCCCTTTGAAGGTCTCGCACGCCTACAAGGAACCGAGAGAAGAGTTCTCCTCTTCTTCCTTGTCCCAGCCGTGCACTCCAATGAAGAGAAAAGGAGAGAAGATGCTTCTCTTCTCCTTGTGTTGCCGCCCAAGCCTATGGAGGCATCGGCCAAACCCTAGGAGAGAGAAGGGAGGAGAAAAATGCAAGCCTTTGGTTGATTGAATGCCTTGGTCTCATGACTCCATGGGTAAATATAGGGCTACAATAGGGACCATGGGGAGGAGTTGAGTCTTGGCCACCTAATAGATCAAGGCCTCATCCTTTAATGAAGATCCATTCTACTAAAGGATGCTCATTTATCTACCTCACAAACCCTCATATTTAAATATAGGCTCCACCTATTATGAGTACAAATATCTCCCGGTGTTTAAGATATCGAATGCCCATTAATTAATTAAATTACTGATAATTTAATTAATTAACATCTAACTCCTTGAGTAGTACCACTCAACCTTATCATAATATCGGACCAAGTCCACCTACAAGATTTAACATGATGAACCTTATGAGCTCCTCAAGGGGACATCATCAACCCGACTCACTAGGACATGGTTTCCTTCAGTAATCAATGGCACACCATGTAAATAATATTTTTTCTCAACTTACCGGGCCTATCGATTTAACACATAAATCTCGCCTATTAGTAAATCAAAGAAATAAATATTAAGTACATGTGCCCGTTAGTATATCGGGATTAAGAGCATGTACTCCATAATAACTAAGGTTTAATTCAATTATAAAGTCAGTATCAATTGAATCACCTCTATGTCGGTCCTGCTCAATATACACAAAGTGCACTAGTGTAATTCTATGGTCAAGATAAACCAATACTAAATTACACTACAACAATCCCGATAGTTTGTCCAAATCCATCTTGGTTGTGAACCTCTACTTATACTCTATAAGGAACTGATAACATGATCTTCTGTGTAACACCACACACCATGTTATCTATAGTGTAAAGTATTAGACAATATGCACATACTAATATAAATATGCAAACAGTGATTTTGTGATTCTCTTTCAAAATGTAGATCTATATATAAAAGCAAGGCTTTCAGTATACATCCTAACAATCTTCCACTTATACTAAAAGACTCTGTTGTCCTCACAATGCCATACATCTGACTGTCATACCCTCCACAAGCCTATTAAAAGCTCTCGTTAGAAGGGCCTTAGTGAAAGGATCCACCAGGTTGTCCTCTGATGCAATCTTAGCGACAGCAACTTCTCCTCGCTTTACGATCTCTCATATCAGGTGGTACTTGCGCTCTATGTGTTTACTCGCCTTATGGCTCATGGTTCCTTCGAGTTTGTAACCGCACCACTATGAAGCAGGATTGTGATAGCTCTGGACAAACCAAGAATCACATCCAAGTCCATCATGATGTTCCTAAGCAATACAACTTCCTTGGCCGCTTCAGAGGCTGCCACATACTCAGCTTCCATGGTGGAGTCCGCCACTCACTTCTGCTTGACACTCCTCCATACTATGGCTCCACCTCCTAAAGTAAACACATACCCCGAGGTAGACTTACTTTTGTCCCTATCTGATTGGAAGTCTGAATCCGTATAACCCACAGGGAGTAATTGGTCTGCCTAGTAAACTAGCATAAAATCCCTAGTCCTTCTCAGGTACATCAGTAGATGCTTTACTGCAGTCCAATGTCCCTGACCTGGGTTACTCTGATATCTGTTAACCATGCCCACGGCATAAGGAATCACCTTCATCTCCTCTATCTCCTTTGATGATTTAGGACACATCTCCTTAGATAGAGGAACTCCATGCCTGAAAAGTAGAAATCCTTTCTTGGAGTTTTCCATGCTAAAATGAGCTAGGACAGTGTCTATGTACGAAGCTTGAGATAAGCACAACATCCTTTTCTGGCCATCCCCTATAATCTTGATCCCAAGGATGTGCCCTGCTTCTCCCAAGTCCTTCATATCAAACTGTTTGGACAACCATACCCTTACGTTTGATAATACTTTGACATTGTTGCCAATGAGCAAAATATCATCTACGTATAGTACAAGAAATACCACTACGTTTCCGTCACATCTCTTATATACACATGACTCATCCGGACTTTGAATAAATCCATATGACTGGATTACCTCATCAAAATGGATGTTCCAAGATCGTGAAGCTTGCTTCAATCCATAAATGGACCGAATAAGCTTACACACAAGATGCTCTTTGCCCTTCACAATGAATCCCTCTGGTTGCTTCATATAGATGGTCTCATCATGACTTCCGTTAAGGAAAGCTGTCTTGACATCCATCTGCCATACCTCATAATTCATATGAGCGGCAATAGATAAGAGAATTGGGATAGACTCAATTATGGCTATCGGCGAAAATGTCTCCTCATAATCGATGCCCTCTTTCTGAGTATACCCTTTCACAACAAGCCTAGCTTTGAAGGTCTCAACCTTCCCGTATGATCCTCTCTTTCTCTTGTAGATTCACTTGCATCCAATGACATTTACACCATTGACTAGTTCTACTATCTCCCAGACATGATTAAAATCCATGAATTCTATCTCAGAATTCATTGCCCTTTGCCAAGATTATGCATCTTTATCTTGGTGTGCCTCGTCATAGGTCCAGGGGACAGGTTCATGTTCGCCAGGGACCAAGTCCGACGACTCACCCAAGAACATGAATCTTCAGGTTGTCTAGAAACTCTCCCACTACGATGAGGTACCACCTGTGTATCTGTTGGTGCCGGAAGCACCAAAGTCAAACCTGTGTTTTGATAATGGCAAAGGGTTCAGAAGTTAAGGTGTTTTGTGATCTAACAAGGTTGATCAAGTGTGCAGGAAAAGTCCTAGGTACACTATCCTAGTTCTATGAATTGGGCACTAAGTTATGGCCGCGGGCTGGGTAACTAAGTCCTGGTGAGTAAAGCTAGGCACTAAGTCCTGGCCGAGGATTGGGCACCGAAGACCTGGTGAGTAAAGCTGGGCACTAAGACATGGTGAGTAAAGCTGGGCACTATGACCTAATCCGGGGGATTGGGCAAAAGTCCAACCGGAGGAGCCGTTGGCAAACAGGTATATTCTCCCAAGAGGAGTAAGTGAGGACGCGTTCCCCGTAGGAGGGAACATTAGGCGTTGGTTCGACCTAGGGTTCCATTTGGGAGACCCAAAGTCAGAACCAAGACAGTTTAGACTGTAAATAATGTCTAACATATCATATATATTTGCTTCTTGTGTTTTGGAACTAACCCTGGTTGCAGGAAATGAAGGGACTGTGTTTTTGCAGCTCAGGCGCCTCATTGGAAGGAGGCACCTCACTGAGCTAGGCGCCTGTATGGATACAGGTGCCCCAGTGCAAGGCCAAACCAAGCCATCGAAGCAAAACTACCACGAAAGCCATTGAACCAAGTGAAGCTAGGCGCCTGTGTTAATACAGGCGCCCAGTGAACTCAGGCGCCTCAAAGAAGGGGATAAGTGCTGACCAAGCCTGCGGATTGGAGTTCGCGCAGGAGAGGCCACGTGTAGTCCCCCCCTTCAACACAGGCGCCTAAGCAACCACTATAAAAGGGAGTTCACCCCCAAGGCTTGAGAACAACTTGCAAATCTTGCTCTCAACACTCTTGCTCAAACGCTATGCTCCGACATGCTCTGCACTCGTGATTCAAGCACCGTCGCCGACCCGCTGCTCCGAAATTCCATCTACTCCGGTCGTCGGTAAAAGCTTAATTTTCTTAAGTGTTGTAACTGCTTTTTTAATTCTATATCTATACTCCAAATTGTAAACATTCTTCAAATATAGAATTGCCCATTGTAAATGGTCATGGACCGTGGGCCTTAGAGTAGGAGCCGACCGTGACTCCGAACCAAGTAAAACAAACCGTGTTAGCGACTTTGCTTTACTATTTCCGCTGTGTATTTCTCTTTATTGTCTGAAAATTTTTCGATCGATATTCACCCCCCCTCTATCGATTTACTCCGATCCAATAGTATCCTCTGTGACATGCGGTACAGTGACTTGTGGTATATGCTCCGGTACTGTTAGTACTAAAGTTAGAACTTCGCCTTTTAATTCCTCAAGAATAATTCTACTCATGGGCTTGTGGTTCATCATATAGTCTTCCTCTATGAATCGGGCATTCGTGCTAACGATCACTCTCTGATCCTTAGGACTATAGAATAAACCACCCTTCGTTCCTCTAGGATAGCCTACGAACAAGCGTACTTCTATACAAGATTCCAACTTATCAACATCTCCCTTCAGCACATGTGCTGGACTACCCCAAATTTGAATATGTTTTAGACTAGGCTTTCGCCCAATCCACAATTATGTGGGAGTAGAGGGTACTGACTTAGATGGTACTAAGTTCAATATGTACGCTGCCGTTTCCGGAGCATATGTTGGGTATGGCTTGGCGGGTTTCCTAAGCGAATACTCGGTCGATCCGAGAGACCTCTTCACGTCTACGAATTAAAAAATTAATTCGAGTGGAGACCTGTCTCCCATCGACCGTCTCGTGCCGTATCGAATGATCCAAATTACAACTTAGCCAATTACCAAAATCGGCCTTGTAATTTGCTCGACCGTTCGACCCCGGACAAGGTGATGAGTTGATCACCGACTTTTGTGTTTATGGTCGGGGTCCAGATAAATAAATATTAACTATGATTCACAATCAAAATAATTAAATAATAAACATAAAATGACGAGGCACATGAATAAGACACAAATATGAAACGAATGGAGCCAAGGAAGAATATACCTTCCGTTACCTTACGATCTTCTACCGTATGACCCTCCCTTCTTGGACGTCGTGTGGGCGATGATCTACCAAGAGCCGTGGTTACCAAGTCGATCTCTTCTCCTTGCGCCAACCAATCCCTAACTAAAGGTATGCCGCCGGCCACTCCAAGAAGAAGATAATCCAAACACAAATCCTACTCGACAAATTTTTCTTCCCTTGAAAAAAATTGCATAAAGAACTTTTCTCCCTTGAGAAAAATCGCCGCTCCCTCTGAAAGCCACCGAAAGCATAGTGGATTAATTCATCCTCTCATAAGCATTGCTCGAACGCCCCTCGTCCAAGACAAGCGAAGCACCAGAAGATTACGTACGTGAGCAATCTTCTTGCTCCCTTGCACGTCTTCACCTCCGAACAGCAACCGAAGCACCAGAGGATTGCGTGGGCAACCCTCTTGCTTCCAAGCACGTTTTCTCCACCGAAGGTAAAAACTACTTGTAGTGCTCCTTGGAACATGCACAATTAATTGCTCCCAATGCTCCCTTGGAGCAATTTGCAATTTAATTGCATGCGAGTAGTGCTAATTGCAAACAGTGCTCCATTAGAGCAATTTAATTGAGTGAAGCAATTAATTTTTCTTGCTCGCAGTGCTTGCTTGGAGCAAATTAATTCCGTGGAGAAGAGTAGGAGGACTGCTACTGTTCGGCGCCGCACCGAGAGAGAGAGAGGGAGAGAGAGAGAGAAGGAGAGAAGAGGCTAGGGTTTCTTATGATCTATTAGATTAATTATCTGGATCAATTAACCTCTTGGTTTCATGCCACCATGGGGTATATATAGGGCTACAATAAGGACCATGAGGAAGAGTTGGATCTTGGCATACTAATTGACACGATCCATTAATGAGGATCCATTCCACTAAAGGGACCTCATTGAATTACCTCACCAACCCCCATATTTACATATGAGCTCCACTTATTACGATTCGTCCTTCCCCCCATGCTTAAGAACTTGAATGCCCGTTAATTAATTAAATTACTGACAATTTAAATTAACTAACTTCTTGATCCTTGACTAGTACCACTCAACCTCATCATCGTGCCGGATCAAATCCACCTGCAGGGTTTAACACGATGAACCTTTTGAGCACATCAAGGGGGTATCATCATCCTGACTCATCAAGACACGAATTCCGTCAATAATCATCAGCACATCATATTATTAATATTATCTCCCAACTTACCAGACCTATCGATCTAACGAATAGATCTCGCCCATTAGTAAATCAAAGAAATAATAATTAATAATATATGCCCGATATTATTTCGGGATTAAGGAATCGTACTCCATAATATAAACTGAGGTTCTATCCAATTATTGAGTCAGTACAAATTGGATAACCTCGGGTTTTGGTCCTGCTCTATGTACCCATAGCACACTAGTGTAATTCTATAGTCAAGACCAACCACCCCTAATTACACTACAACCATCACGATGGGTTGTCCAATTCAATCTCGGTTGTGGGCCTCTTATTTATACTAAGCAAGGGACTGATAACATGATCTTCCGTGTGACACCACACACTATGTTATCTACAATGCAAAGTAATTGGAGCCCCCGGGGCTATGGTGCAGCGGTAGGGTAACTATTCGTTAATCTAGGCATCCGCGGTTCGATCCCCAGCTACGATGCATTTTGCAGGAATTTTTCCTCCAAATGGGGCGCGAACCCTGGAACACTAGGCTTCTAGACTGCTCACCGCGAGCACTTCTCGATTTACCCTGGTGACCGGTGGGAAACTTCGATGGGGCCGGGCCGGTCACCCCAGGATCAATTTGTCTGCTGCCTGGTTCATCATTTTTTTTTACAATGCAAAGTAATTGGACTTCGTGCATGTACTAATATAAACAGGCACCTAGTATAGTTGTGATTCTCTTTTCAAAATAAAGATGTTCATATAAAAAAATCATGTCTTTCAGTATACACATCCTACAACATATCCCTAGAACGAATCCGGCAACTCAAAGTAACTCATCATTGATTTAACTATCTCCATAAGAGTCTAATTCCTTCTCTCTGCTACACCGTTCTATTTGGGCGTATCGGATGCAGACATTTGGGATTGAATCCCAGCCTCTAATATGTAGGTCCTAAAATCTCCCAAGAGGTACTCACCACAACGATCTGATCGTACTGTCTTGATACTTTTACCTTGATGTTTCTTCACATTAGCCTTGAATTCTTTAAACATATCAAAGTATTCAGACTTGCGGTGCATCAAGTAAATGTACTCATACCTTGAATAATCATCTATAAAAGAGACGAAATATTCAAAGCCACCTCTAGCCTGGATAGGCATAGGACCACACAAATCAGAATGAACCAATTCTAACACATCTTTGGCACTATACCCCTTGGCCTTGAAAGGTCTCTTGGTCATCTTACCTTCCAAGCAAGATTCACTGGTTGGGAAGTCTTCCACCACCAATTAACCCAAGGGCCCATCGGCTATTGACCTTTAATCCTACTATGGTTCATATTTTTATGATGTATACTAAAAGACTTGTCTTTTTTATGAACATCTACATTTTGAAAGAGAATCACAACAACAATGTTGCATGTTTATATTAGTATATGCATAACTGTCTGATACTTTGCATTGTAGATAATATTGTGAGTGGTGACACACAAATTATGTTATCAGTTCCTTGCAGAGTATAAGTAGAGGCTCACAACCAGATGCAGTTGAACAAACCATTGGGATGGTTGTACTATAATTAGGTGTGGTTTATCTTGACCATAAAATTACACTACTGCCCTTTGTGTGCATTGAGCATGACCAACATAGAGGTGATCCAATTTGTACTGACTTTATAATTGGATCGGACTCGATTTATTATGGAGTACATGCTCTAAATCCCGATATAATAACGGGCACATGTACTTAGTAGTTATTTCTTTGATTTACCAATGGGTGAGATTTATTCTGCTAAATCGATAGGCCCGGTAAGTTGGGAAATAATATTATTTATATGGTGTGTCGTTGATTATAGACATAATCCGTGTCCTGGTGAGTCGGGATGATGATACCCCCTTGATAAGCTCATAAGATTCATCATGTTAAACCCTGCAGGCGGACTTGGTCCAACATGATGATAAAGATCAGTGGTACTAGTCAAGGAGTTAGAGGTTGATTAATTAAAATTGTCAGTAATTTAAATTAATCGACGGACATTCGATATCTTAAACACGGGGAGATGAATATGTTGGATCGAGAAACACGATAGAGGCGGGGGGGGGGGGGGGTGAATATCGTGAAAACTTTTTCGGATAAGAAAGAGAAAACACAGCGGAATTAAAACACACAAAGAAAACAAGTAATTTTACTTGGTTCGGAGTCGCGGTCGGCTCCTACTCCAAGGCCAATGGTCCTTGACCGTTTACTGCGGGCAATTCTATATTCGCGCAAAGGTTTACAGATTTAATACAAGAATAGTGCAGTAAGTAAATAAATTACACTTTTCGTTACCGACGCCCTGATGTGGATCGTACTTCAGAGCAGAGGGTCGTCGTCAGTGCTGGAATGTCGAGAACGAAGTTTTCCAGAGCAGAGCGCTTGAACGAAAAGCTTGGAGGCGTTGGAAAAAGTGTTGTTGAAGCCTTAGGGGTCGATCCCCTTTTATAGTGATCCTGGGGGCCCCTGGGACGTCGGGGGCGCCTGACACGTGCCTTCGGATCCGAGAACCTCTATCCGAAGCTTGGTCATCGCTTATCCCCTTCGAATCGACTCTTGAGCTGACTGGGCGCCCGGGACCTCCCGGGCGCCCAGGTTGACTAGGTCCGCTGGCTTCATGGATGATTTTGCTTCGACTCATCTTTGGCCTTGACCTTAGGCGCCTGGGACCTCCCGGGCGCCTTGCCTAGTGTTGATTCGATGCGCTTCTTGCTTTACTACTGTTTGGCTTTGACCTTGGGCGCCCGGGACCACCCGGGCGCCTAGCCCAGGTGCCTGCCCCTCTCCTTTGGGGCATTCTGAGCTGCAGAAACACATTCCTTTGGTCCCTGCATCCAAGGTTAGTTCCACAACAAACAAGGCAAGAATATTAAATTATTTTTTATAGCCGTAGCTGTCTTGGTTCTGACTTCGGGTCTCCTAAATGGAACCCTAGGTCAAACTGACGCCTACTGTTCCCTCGACGGGGAACGCATCCTCACCTACTCCTCTCAGGAGAGTTTACCTTTTGCCAATCGGTTCCTCCGGTTGGACTTTTGCCCAGCAGCCCTTCGCCAGGTGCCTAGCAGCCCTTCGCTAGGTCTTCAATGCCTAGCAACCCTTCGTCGGGTGCCTAGTAGCCCTTCGCCAGGTCTTCGATGCCTAGCAACCCTTCGCCAGGTGCCTAGCAGCCCTTCGCCAGGTCTTCTATGCCTAGCAGCCCTTCGTCACGTGCCTAGCAGTCCTTCGCAAGGTCTTCAATGCCTAGCAGCCCTTCGCCAGGTGCCTAGCAGCCCTTCGCCAGGTCTTCAATGCCTAGCAGCCCTTCGCCAGGTGCCTAGCAGCCCTTCGCCAGGTCTTCAATGCCTAGCAGCCCTTCGGCAGGAGCCTAGCAGCCCTTCGCCAGGACTTCTTTCTGCACACTCAGTATACACATTAGATCACAAATAATATTTAACTTTGAATCCTTTGCCAATATCAAAATAAGGTTCGATATGGTGCTTCCTGCACCAACAATCTACCCCTTTTTGATTTATAGCAACACAATTCAAAGTTACGGAAAATCTTATAACGAACAAGAAAAGAAAGTAACAATCAATGAAGTGTAACAGTTATGAACAGAATAAATGTAGATTCGAAAAGAAATCCTTTATTTCTCATACTCCCCCAAAAACCCTGAATACTTGTGTTATAAAATACTTAACTTTAACCTTTCCTCCCCCTTTGACATATATCAAAAGCATACATGGGCGAACAAGGTTTTTACTAGAGAGTTTTGAGTTTTATCAAAATAAATTTAAGTAAAGAAGTTCACAACCTTTTCAAAAAATAGTTTTCAAACAAAACATGTTACAAAACCTTGCAACATTGAAACATTGCATAAAGCTCCCCCTGATTTGAAATTTTCACTTTGAAGCTTTTTAAAAGAAAGATGCAATTTTTCAGTTTTTATGATTTTTTGTTAACTCTTGAAAAAGGTTCTAAGTATGAAAACGTTCATTGCTTTTGAAAGAAATAATTCTAAGTTCAGTTTTGAAAAGTATTTTGAAAAACTTCTAAGTTTTTGACAAAGTGTTTTTCACAAAATAGAGTAAAAGTCTTTGCAAAAAAAATTATTATACTTGGACAATTTTCCATTTTGAAAAGTTTTGCAAGCCTAAATTTTGTTAACAACTTTTACTTACAAGGCTTTCCAAAAAGAATTTTTAGGCAAAATATTGAAGCTAAATTTTCTTTAAAAAAAGTTTCAATTTTGAGAATTAGGAAAAAGAAATTTGTTTACCAAAAAAATTTGCACACTTAGAAGAATTTGTTTGGAAACACTTTAGACATTTTGAAAAATAAAATCTTTAAAAAATTTCTAAACAAGCTTTTCACCAAAAAAAACTTTACTTAGAAACATTTGTTAAAAATTTTCAAAAGGTTTTTGCTCAGACAAATTTTGTTTACTAAGGAAAATTTTACTTAGGAGTATTTTCAGGAATATATGCACTTTGAAAGTTTTGAAAGCACTTAGAACTTTTTGAAGCACTTAAAATTTTTGAAGCACTTAAAATTTTTGAAGCACATAGCAATTCACCGTTACTGTTTTAAAAAATTTCTCTCTTTCTTCCTTTCTCTCCCCCTTGGCCATATATCAATAAAGAACTTTTGAAACCCATATTTTGAAAGAAGTTTTAAGGAAGAACTTTGTGTATCAGAGCCTATGAGTTTTGGAAACATAAAAATACTTAGTATAATTTTTGAAAGTATAGCAAAAAGCTTTAAATTGCACCAACAAAACTCCACTTTGAAAAGTATTGAAAAAATATTTTGTATTTGTACACACTTAGAACACTATTGCCTTGAAAAGTATTAGTACTTTAGAAAATATTATATTTTGAAAATAGAAGTACTTTTGAATGATTTCTCAGTGCATTTTTTTTTAAATATCAGTATTTTTGAACATAATATTTTAAGAAAAAATTTTAATGTTATTTTGAAAACATAATACTTTACTTGCCTTGGTTTCTTTTCCAGTCTAACACAATCCTAGGAAACCTTGTTAACTACAAGGACATTTCCATAAGTGTCCTGGAAAATTTTCAACCCAAGTAAACATTATTTCAAAAACAATTTTATATGCCAAAAAACAATTCTGAATAATAGTATTTTGAAGGACTTATATTTTCAGCAAGATTTTGAAGATATAGTTCATGAAAATATGTTATTAAATAATTCTTTTAATTTGACCTCCCCCTAAACTTGACCCAATCCTAGGAAGCTTGTTGACCACAAGTACTCTTCCTCTGAGTCTTTAGGATTTGGTTCAGATCAAAGAGAATTATTTAACAGTTTCAAAAATAAACGAAAAAAAAAATATTTCTGAAATTTTTCTTTTGACTCAGACTCCCCCTAAATTTGACACATCCTAGGAGTCCTTGAAGATCATGAAGTGGACCTTCCTCTGTATCTTTAGGTTTTATCAATGTCAAAAAAATTAAGTAATATTTTGAAAAGACAATCTTTTAAAGCAGGAGCCTTTTTCGAAAACACAAGCGATAGTTATTTGAAAGCACAGTTTTCGAGAAACATGAGTGATAGTTTGAAACCATAGTATTTTTAAACTTCTTCTTTTAATTTAAACTCCCCCTAAACCTGACACAATCCTAGGAGGCTTGTTGACCACAAGTTAATCCTCCTCTGAGTCTTAGGGTTTGATTCAAACAAAAAGAGATGAAAACTAAGTTTAAAAAAATTATTTTGTTTTAATGATTTGAAACATAATTTCTTTCTCCTTTTTGCAAAAGTTAATATAGAAAACTGAAAAGGAGAAATTCAATATTTAAAATGATTTCCAAAAAAAGTGGAAGTTTTGTTTTTTTTAAACTTTAGTCTGAAAAATATCAAAGCCCGGACTGCAGACGTTTAAAAAAAACATCCTAAATAATACCCAAGGTGACTTTTGCAAGACCAACAAAAATAATTTGATTGCCTAAAAGAATTTCTTTATATAATGGCAAAAGAAAGGAATAAATTTCAGGTAAGTGAACAAAAGAAACCTAAGATGATTTGAAATATTAAATCTTAGTTTAAAAAGTTAAATTTGATTTTTAAGGATTTTAAAATTAGTTAAGAGGGTTAAATTTGAATTTTGAGAGTTGTTCAGTTGAATTAAATTAGAATTTTAAAAGTATTTATTAAAGTTAAAATTCTAAAATTTGAAATCGATTCAGTTTGTAAGGTTGGTTGGGTTGGACTAAACTTTTAGATCCTAAGCATCTCACCCATTTCTAAGTGACAAAATAGGATATCCTTAACTGTTTTGTGAGATGCATTAATTTTTATCTTCGAATTAGTGTTAAATCTAAGATTTACTTAAAATTTGTGTTAGATTCAAATCTGACAATAGTAAAGTGAATTTGATTTTCTATAATTGGCTTCCAGGTCTTGGCGAGGCATTAGGCCTTCTTTGGCCGTAGCCTTATTGGATCATCAACCCTTTCCTTGACAAAGCCTTTTATAGAAAATTCATTTTTAAGTTACTCCTTGAAAGATTTTGGTCTAACTAGTTTGGGTCTTGGATCGGTAGCTTCGGCTAGTTCCACCAGACTAAACAGACCAAGTAGTGCATACTTGATCTTATTAGAAAGGTTTCCCTAATGTACTATCATATCACCTCCTCCCAATACTAGGTTTTCAAGTTTTAAGTAACTCTTTAGTCCTTAAACTAACTATTTATGAATAGCCAAAAAAACTTCAACTAAAGTCATAGTGAGGAGAAATTTCTGGATTTTCTAAGTTAGGAAGATTATTAATTAATTTTTCTAGTATATCAAATTTAATTTTCCAAGTCTCATTTTCTTGTTTTAACTTTGTGAGGTTTGAATTAATTAATTTACATGAATTAATTATGTTTTTAAGCATGTATCCATATCTAAATTTGACCAAGGGAGATTAATTAAACTATCAGTATTCATGGTAAAGAGTGGATTTTGATATAAATTAAAGTTACCCATATTGATAGGTTGTCTTGGATCATTGGCTCTTCTATCCGTGCATTCATCTTTGTAATGCCCAAACTCCTGACACTTGAAGCATTGGATGCGACTCTTGTCCTTTCGTGCTTTTGGAACTGGTTCCTTTGTCGCTGTCGGTGGTGTCGTTCGAATCTTACGAGTAGGACACTTACTTTTGTAGTGCCCTCTCTCCCTGCATGTGTAACAAATTATTTGATTTTTCAAATTTAATTCACAAATTTACCTTTTGATTTCTTATTGGGAATCTCCCCCTCGATTCTTGCCGTCTCGGATCTAGACTCATCTTCTGATTTCGTGTCTGAGTCAGACTCGGGTACTGGTTGAAGCTCCTTCTTTGGTGGTTCTTTTGGAGTTATCCCTATAATAGAATTTACACCTTCCTCGACCATTATAGTATCTGTTTGATTATTTAATTCTAATTTTGAAAAGAATTTGAAATTGGTTACCATCTCAATCAATTCGTCGTCTGATTCTGGTTCGATTTCGACTTTGGATTCGGGTTCAGACTCTGACTCGGCTATCTGTGCTTGGACCGAGAGTGCAAGATAACTTACCTGATCTTCTTCTTCATCAGAGATCTCTTGATGAAGGTTGATCAATTTTTCCCAAATCTCTCTAGCACATCTGAATGAACCTACTAGTTCGAGTTGCTCCTTGGTTAGGCCACATTGTAGAATTGCTGTTGCCCTTGTATCGGTCTCGATTTGTTTGAGGGTTTGTTCATCCAGTTTGTCCCACTCGATTGATAACTCATCTTCTACGGGAAAAGAGAATCCAGTTTCGATTATCTGCCATACGTCCATGTGGGCCTTCAGAAGGGACTCCATTTTACTTCTCCAAAAATTGAAGTTCACGCCAGAGAATAGCGGTGGACGGGCACTGTTCTACTCTTGGTTGACCATTAAGTTTAAACCTCGTACACACAAGAAATAATAAAAATGTACCAAGACTTGGTCTTGGATTAGTAGTGCGGGAGAGAGAAAAAATAGCCTAACAAAAATATTGCACGAATTTTGAGGCAGAATAATAAAAGATAATAATAAAAAGTTTGAGACAAATTTTTAGAAAATGAATATTCTGATTAATGGAAAAAATAGGAGTTAAAAGAGATTGCTCGAATTAAGATAGCATGAATTTCGAGAAAAAATATTAAAATAAAAAAAAATTATGACAAATTTTCAAAAATTGATCGTTTTAACAATTCTGACTTATGGTGAAAAAAATAAGAATTCAAAATTGAAAAAGGCGAGTGGTGTTGCAAATAAGAATTCAAAATAAACCCACCCACAGATATTATTTATTTGAAATAAAGATCGAGTGGTGTTGCACCAACCTCGATTAACGAGAAAGATTAAAAAAGATAAAATAATTTCAAAAATCTGAAAAACTCTCAAATTGGTGGTTGCACCAAATTTGAGTCACCCCGCTCTGATACCACTTGTTGGATCGAGAAACACGATAGAGGGGGGAGGGTGAATATCGTGAAAATGTTTTTGGATAAGAAAGAGAAAACGCAGCAAAATTAAAACACACAAAGAACACAAGTAATTTTACTTGGTTTGGAGTCGCGGTCGGCTCCTACTCCAAGGCCCACGGTCCTTGACCGTTTACTACGGGCAATTCTATATTCGCGCAAAGGTTTACAGATTTAATACAAGAATAGTGCAGTAAGTAAATGAATTACACTTTTCATTACCGACGCCCTGATGCGGATCGTACTACGGAGCAGAGGGTCATCGTCGGCGCTGGAATGTCGAGAACGGAGTTTTCCGGAGCAGAGCGCTTGAACGAAAAGCTTGGAGGCGTTGGAAAAAGCACGTGCCTTCGGATCCGAGAACCTCTATCCGAAGCTTGGTCAGCGCTTATCCCCTTCGAATCGACTCTGGAGCTGACTGGGGTTCCCGGGACCTCCCGGGCGCCCAGGTTGATTGGGTCCGCTAGCTTCGTGGCTGATTTTGCTTCGACTCATCTTTGGCCTTGACCTTGGGCGCTCGAGACCTTCTGGGCGCCTAGCCTAGTGTTGATTCGAAGCGCTTCTTGCTTTACTGCTGTTTGGCTTTGACCTTGGGCACCCGGGACCTCCCGGGCGCCTAGCCCAGGTGCCTGCCCCTCTCCTTTGGGGCGTTCTGAGCTGCAAAAATACATTCCTTTGGTCCCTGCATCCAAGGTTAGTTCCACAACAAACAAGGCAAGAATATTAAATTATTTTTTACAGCTGTAGCTGTCCTGGTTCTGACTTCGGGTCTCCTAAATTGAACCCTAGGTCGAACCAACGCCTAATGTTCCCTCGACAGGGAACGCGTCCTCACCTACTCCTCTCAGGAGAGTTTACCTTTTGCCAACCGGCTCCTCCGGTTGGAGTTTTGCACAGCAGCCCTTCGCCAGGTGCCTAGCACCCCTTCGCCAGGTCTTCAATGCCTAGCAGCCCTTCGCCAGGTGCCTAGCAGCCCTTCGCCAGGTCTTCGATGCCTAGCAGCCCTTCGCCAGGTCTTCAATGCCTAGTAGCCCTTCGCCAGGTGCCTAGCAGCCCTTCGCCAGGACTTCTTTCTGCACACTCAGTATACACATTAGATCACAAATAATACTTAACTTTGAATCCTTTGCCAATATCAAAATAAGGTTCAATATGGTGCTTCTTGCACCAACAGAATATACTCATAATAGGTGGAGCCCATATGAAAATATGAGAGTTGGTGAGGTAGTTCAATGGAGATCCTTTAGTGGAATGGATCTTCTTTAATAAATCGGGTTTAGATCCATTAGTAGGCCAAGACCCAACTTCTCCTCATGGTCCCTATTGTAGCCCTATAAATTCCCCATGATGTCATCATTAAACCAACCTTAGGCTCTTATTTTTCTCTCCCTCCCTCTCTCTCTCTCTCTCCTAGGGCAAAGGTGGCCGACAGGTGGGAATAAGTGAAGAACTAGGTTTCTTCTCTTTTCCTCCTTCTCTAATCCTCTTGCGGCATGGTACAAGGAAGGAAGAAGAGTCCTTCATCTTCCTCTTGGCCGGACGCAGCTGAGGTGGGAGAGGAAGAGGCCAGCGGTGGAGCTTCCTTGGCTAGGAGTGGCGTCAATGATAACCTCCAAGGGAGGTTTTCCGACACCATATAGAGGAGAAGAAGACCCTCTTCTCTCCTCTCCTTGGTTGGCAGCAGCTCTTGGAGGGGAGGTGATCAAGGTGGTGGTGGCGAGAAGGAGGAGCTTCTTCCTTTGTGTGGCCGCCGGAAGGAGAGGGAAGAAGCGGTTGTTGGCTCTTGGTTGGTGATTTTGGATCTTGGTAGATCGTCGCCCATATGACGTCTAAGAGGGGAGGGTCATACGCTAGATGATCGTAAGGTAAAGAGAGGTATATTTCTCTCTTGGCTCCTTTGTGAATTCTATCATTTCATGTGAGGCTTTAATTAATTATCATGTTTAATTATTTGCTTAATTAATTGTTGATAATTAATTATTGGACCCCGATAATAAACACAAAAATCGGTGATCCGCTCATCGTCTTTTCCGCGGTCAATTGGTTAGGCGAGTTACAAGGCTCGAACATTGAGTTTGGCTAAATTGTAACTCGAATCGATTGATTCGATAACAAGACGGCCGTTTGGGAGATAGGTCTCCATTTGGATTAATTTTTAATCCATGGACATGGAGAGGTCTGTCAAGGACAACCAGGTATTCACTTAGGAAACCCACAAAGTCATACCCAACAACTGGTATTAGTGCTGAGGTTCGTAGATTGAAATTTTTTGTGTTTGTTTTGTTTTATCTTGTTATTCATATTATTTATTTCATAATTTTTGCTTGATTTCTTTTTTATACTTGGCCTTAAATCATGCTTGGACTCAAATGAGTGAATTAAATTGGTTCTAAAATTTTTGCTTAGTTTATTCCTATAAAATTTTCATTAATTATCTAATTAACATAAATAGTTGTTCAATTTTTACTTAGTATTATTTAATTGCCTAACTTAAAATATTCTTTCAAAATTTACTTAGAACCATTTATCTAACTCACTCAAAATATTTTTACTTAGCATCATTTTTTAAAAATTTACTTAGCATTATTTGCATCAATTAAATATTTTTTCAAATTTACTTATCCTTTTTTTGTCACGTTATTGACTTGCCTCACTTAAAATTATTTTCAAAATATTACATTGCATAATTTTTTTTTCAAAACTTAGTATGATTTACTTGCATTTCATAAATTATTACGGGCCTTGATACCTTAACCCTAGGCGCTGCCGGTTACAACTCATTCTTCTACTTCTTCTCGCCGTCGGCCGAAAGTCCACCTCCAAGGTGACGCCGACCACTTTTCTCCCCTTTGAAGGTCTCACACGCCTACAAGGAACCAAGAGAAGAGTTCTCTTCTTCTTCCTGTCCTAGCCGTGCACTCCAATGAAGAGAAAAGGAGAGAAGATGCTTCTCTTCTCCTTGTGTTGCCGCCTAAGCCTATGGAGGCGCCGGCCGAACCCTAGGAGAGAGAAGGGAGGAGAAAAACCCAAGCCTTTGGTTGATTGAATGCCTTGGTCTCATGACTCCATGGGTGTATATAGGGCTACAATAGGGACCATGAGGAGGAGTTGGGTCTTGGCCACCTAGTGGATCAAGGCCCGATCCATTAATGAATATCCATTCCACTAAAGGGTCCTCATTGATCTACCTCACCAACCCCCATATTTAAATATGGGTTCCACCTATTATGAGTATAAATATTTCCCAGTGTTTAAGGTATCGAATGCCTATTAATTAATTAAATTACTGATAATTTAATTAATTAACATCTAACTCCTTGAGTAGTACCACTCAACCTTATCATCATGTCGAACCAAGTCCACCTGCAGGATTTAACATGATGAACCTTATGAAATCGTCAAGGGAACATCATCAACCCGACTCACCAGGACACGGTTTCCTTCTATAATCAACGACACACCATGTAAATAATATTATTTTCCAACTTACCGGGCCTATCGATTTAACACATAAATCTCGCCCATTGGTAAATCAAAGAAATAAATATTAAGTACATGCACCCGTTAGTATATCGGGATTAAGAGCATGTACTAAATACTAACTGAGGTCAGATTCAATTATAAAGTCAGTATAAATTGAATCTCCTCTATGTCGGTCCTGCTCAATACACACAAAGTGCACTAGTGTAATTCTATGGTCAAGGTAAACCAATACCAAATTACACTACAACCATCCCAATGGTTTGTCCAAATCCATTTTGGTTGTGAGCCTCTACTTATACTCTACATGGAACTGATAATATGATCTTCTATGCGATACCACACACCATGTTATTTACAGTGTAAAGAATAGACAATATGGACATACTAATATAAATATGCAAACAGTGATCTTGTGATTCTCTTTCAAAATATAGATGTCCATATAAAAGCAAGGCTTTTAGTATACATCCTAACAGTGACGACTCCTACTCCAAGGCCCACGGTCCTTGACGGTTTATGTTGAACGATTGTATAAGTCTAAAAGATGTTACAAAGAAGCAAATTTAAGTACAAAGAAAAACAACAAATTATATCGACAACCTTAAGTAAGAGGCGGAAGTAGCGTGTCATTGTCGGAGCAGTATTTTAGTGTTTCTGGATGGCTTCAAAGCAACACACTTGAGCATAAAAGTTGTAGAAAACTAATTGTTAGAGTCTGTGGTCGAAGCCCCTTATATATAGGCCTATGGATGCCCAAGTGCCTATAGGGGCACTCGCAACGACAATAGTAGGACTTACTTATCAGAGATTGGGAATCAATCCCAACTTACTGCACCCGGTATGCCCCAACAGAACGGTGCATCACAGAGATGGAAAAAAGTCTCTTAAGGTAATGGATAGGACAATGATAAGCTACTCTGAAATTAGCCAGTCTTGTTCAGGGGATATGCTCTGGATACAACAGTGTATGTGCTATGAATACACCCATAGAAATGTAGACTAAGCGAAAGCCTAGTCTAAGACATTTTCAGATTTGGGTAGCTTAGCATATGTGTTGAAGAGAGATACCGATAAGTTGGAATCTAGTGTCCTGTTCGTAGGCTATCCTAAGGGAACATAAGGTGGTTTAGTAGTCCTAAGGGTCAGAGGATATTCATTGGTACGAATGTCTAATTCTTAGAAAAGGACTATGTGATAAACCACAAACCCATGAAAAGAATTATTCTTGACTAACTAAGAAGGGGACATTTGAAAGATCCATGTGGGCGTGCAGAGGGGGGTGAACGCACTTTCGCGGATCGTTTTGATCTCTACAAAAATGTTAGCGCAGCAGAAATAATATGCAAAAGAAATAACAATGCTAACACTACCAGATTTAGTTGGTATCCACCCCGGTCGGGTGACTAATCCAACAATCCGTCGGTGGATCAAACCCCGGATAACCTCCGGCTAGAACTCGTCGCTCCTTGTGGGTCGAGAAACCTCGCCACAACACCAAGGACACTTCCTGAGAATACAAGACTACTAACTTGCCCTATCCAAGCAGGTTTCGTCAAGATGGAATAGGAGAAAATGAGCCCCTTTAAATAGGGCTCTAATCTGAAACAACCGCTACCAGTCGACTGCCCACATGGCAGTCAACTGGTCCCACTCAGATTCGACCGTTACACCATAACGTTCGAATTCTGCCAGCCTGTTTCAGCCTATGCCAGTCGACTGCCCCTGGGCCAGTCGACTGGTGCACACTTAAGCCTAGGGTTTCACTCCCAAGTACAAGTCTCTCTCGCACTCAAACCCTCCTGGCTTACACCTGAGTACAAGCACTCATACTCAGCCTCTCTTAACCTAGTTAACTCTCCACCAGCAGTCTTGACTGTTGCCTTCACGCCCTCTTCATCTTTGGCCCTCGTCCCTCGGATGCGCACGCAAGCCTCCAGCTTGCCTCCATGCCACCCTTCACGTACGCCTCGAAGTCCGCGTCCCTCGGCTCATCATCTCTGCTATCCAATGGTCCCTCGGATGCTCACGCAAGCCTCCAGCTTGCCTCCATGACATCCTTCACCTGAAGACGTCAACTAAGTCCACGTGTACCTGTACACCTGCACACTCATGTACACATGTGAGAACAACACAAATCCTAACTTAACCATGTTGCCCACACATCAAAATATCATGATCCTCCAGATCATCTCAGGGCCGATTGCCCCAACAATCTCCCCCTTTTTGATGTGTGGCAATATGTTAAGTTAGGTAAACATATAGCAGTAATAATAGCAAAAGCAGTTGAAATTCAAGCATAACACACAAGAGGCAACCTCCCCCTTAACCTATGCTTTCTCCCAAATTTCAACCCTTATTGCTAATCCCAAGATAGAGTTAAATTCTCCCAACTTAACTCTATAGTCACACTCAAGACTAAATTAAGTTTTTAACCCAAACCTAACTTAATACTCAAATTCTCCCCCTTTGACACCATCAAAATGATTGCCCCAAGCAACCCAACCCTTGATGCCAAATAGAACTTGACTCTAATTCTAAAAAACCCTTCAGAAACCAGAAAAACTCAATCTGTCCACAGTGCCAGTCAACTGCTCCCAGGGCAGTCAACTGATACGATAGATTTCTGAATTTCAGACGAAATTCAGAAATGAATAAAAAAGTCCAGGAAATCTCGAAAAATGTGAAACTTTGTAAGCACGGTTGTTAAGGTATTCCCTACCCTTGAAAAATTTTGGTTCATGAAAAATATTAACCGTGCTTGATTTTTGGTACAAACTCAAAAATTTCCAATTAAGGTCAACTTTGTATCAATCTAGAGTTCTAGTGATGGGATCCTATACTTGTCATTCTCTAGCACCTCTAGTTGATATTCGAAATGATTCCCAACTCCCCCTTTTTCAAATAAATGTATTGATTTTTACAATACTCTTTATGTTTTAATGATCATCTTATCTAATCATGACATTTTCTTGATTTTCAACCAAACCATACTAGATAGCAATCATTTGAGAATTGCAAACATATCATGAATATATAGATAACGATTACAAAAGAAACCAACATGATTTGGCAAAAGATTAGATCTTAAAAACAGAACACTATGAAAATAAAACACACTCTGAGTATGGTAGTACAGGCCGGAAGTCATTTAGAGAAGTACAATCATCGAAATGAGGAGTGTTTGAGAGGTATAATAAAGTAATCATCACAAGACACTCTCAACACTATAACCCAAAACTGCATCAGCTGATCAGAAATACATATGGTCATCACCATCTGGAGGAGGAGGAGGAGGAGCAGGAGGACCCTGATATGATAAATCCTATCGCTGCAGCATCTCGTACATGGTATCCTGCCTGGTCATAAACCCCTGGCAAAACTCTGTCAGACCATGTACCTCTCTCTGAGTAGCTGCCTGGTCCTGCTGAAGACTCTGGACGCCCTCCTGAATAGTATGAACATCCTCCTGGAGTCGGGTAAACTCTGCTCGTGTGATAGGCTCAGCGAGCTCCTCACCTGCATCAGCAGCTTCCTGGCGCTCCCTCCAAATGAATACCCCCTGTCTAGACTCAATGCCTGCCAAAGATAATTGGCGGGTGCCAATCTGATCATAGTCTTTGGACAGGTGTCTAACCTGACCACTAGTGACTCGAATGCCAAAATGGAGTTAGAAGAACTCAGTTAACATATGACAAAAAGGCATATAAATCTTCCCATTCACACTCTGGGACAGGTGACAGATGGAGGCAAACACATGCAATGACACATCTATATCGAGCCGCCGCTCAAGAGCATACATCATCACCAAGTGAGGCAACCGGATCCTTGCCCTCCCCTTAGTGACAATGGGTAGCAGACACTCTACCACAATCTTGTACAGAACATGGATGGATGGACTCATGGGTTTTGCATCGAAAGTACGCTCAGATTCATGTCGATGCCTCCTGAAGTAGTGGGCATGAATCTGATCAATAGTTACACCTGGGAATTCAAGTGGTTCAACAACGTTTGGAAAGTAGGTATTGAGATTGTTTGAGGCCTGACATTCTAGAAAACTGACTAAACCCATGGGTGTGAAAGGAATGGTGACACCCGCTACCTTTGACTCATTAACTCTATTGTCTTGGTCAAGACAAGTCAAATTTGCAAAGAACTCTTTGCACAGATCAAGATTAACATCATGTTGGCAATAGACAAGTTGTTCTATGCCGAAATAAGTAATCATCTCAATAATGTGAGGCCCCTTCTCCTCAAAGTATCCTTTATTGAGATATCGACAGGGTAGTTGAACAAATTCGTTTTCCTCGAATCACTTTTTGCATTCCAAACTTCTAAACCTAGACTCTTCTAGGCCTTGGGGCCCTGGTCGAGATGACCCCTCACCCCTAGATCGTTTAGACACAACCCTAATACACCACACACATGTATGCATACCAAAGTGACCCCCCCAAAACAGAAGATAGCAAAGGAAACACAAAAATCATCATATTAGTGTCAATACGAAGCCTAAATGGAGAAATAAACCTTAAACATCATACCTTTTTGCCCTTTGCATTTTGAGATTTGGAAATCGCGTGGATTGACTTGAAGAGGAGTTTTCTACTAACCCTAGAGGTAGATCAGAGTTAGGGAAGGCCTTAGGGAAGAGTTTTAGAGCTTAGGAGGAGCTTAGGACACAAGGGGAGTTGAAAGGAGGTGAAAGTCGCCGGGAGAGATCAACCAAAACCCTAGCTTTGGCTCTCCACGGCGCGCCTTTTCTTTTATAAAACCCGCGTCCCAGTCGACTGCCCCCAGGGCAGTTGACTGGGCAACATCGTAATTACATTCTGTGGGTTTTGCCAATCGACTGGCTTATAGCCAGTCGACTGGCTTCTGATAATCTGAATTCCAGAATTTCAGCCCGAATTTCAGAAATGTCTAACTAATTCCAAAAATTCCCAAAAATTCTGAAATCTTGCGAGGACATTTGTGGATCCTATATTTACTTAGGAAAAATATAATTTCAGTTAAAGTTATCCCAAATCTTGAGATTGGTACAAACTTCAAAATTTCTCTAAAAGGTGTCATGAGACCTTTTGCAAGAGTTCTAATTTTGACCGTGCCTTGATGCTTCTTCTTATATTCATTCATAATCGCTTCATGGCATCAAGTTACATGGTATTTGGGCATTAATACCTACTTGTCTCAATTAACATCCCAATTTCATCTTTTTCCTTAACTTCCCCTTTAGTGTGCCAATTTACAAGATTAAGACTAACCTAGACCTTTTAAACCTCTTGGCACACCCTATAGCCCTTTTCAATCTCCTAGAAGGAAACCGCCTGAGATCCATTGACCATGGAATCCGATTTGGCTTCTAGAGCTCTTAGCCCTAGTTACCTCCCTGGGTAACTCTTCCACAAAGGCAAGACCACACCGGTGCTTTTCCGGTGCTTCTTGACCTTCCATTATCACTCTCTTAACCCTATAGACCTTTTCTTTGGTCAATTTCTTTTCTTTTACTTTAAGTGTCTTTTCCTTGCCATCTTTGACCTTCTCTTTACCATAGTTATAGGGCATTCTTGAATATGATACTTTATCACCACTAGCCCTCCTAGAATACTATTTTAAACCCGACCTACCATTCTTATGATTTTGGTCCCTTGATATCATGTTCAATCTCTTGGGCCCCTGAGTGACTCTACCTAGCTTTCTTTCCAATTGATCAAGTTTTGCACTCAACACTTGATTTTCCTTTTCTAACTTCCTAACCTTAGAATCACTAAACTTAATTTGATCATTTCTAGATCCACCTATTTTCCTAGGCATATTTCTCCCTTTCTTAGAGCTTATGTCTTTATCCTTATTCCTAAAGTTTCTATACTTATTATGAACCATAGAATTGTTGGTGTTTTGGCATACAAAATTATTTCCATTCCTATCATGATATTTAAAACCAAAAACACGCATAGACAAGCAATTGTTATCAATTCTATCATTCATGCACACATTTTGAGTATTTGTAAAAGATCTTGAAGCATGAGTAGAGTTAGAGGATACCTTCCTTACCCTTGGTGCTCCCCCTTGATGAATGCTCCTCTTCCTTTCTTCTTTTTCCCATTTCCTAAGGTGCTCCATCTTCTTAAGCTCTCCACTTCTTGGACATCTTGTATGATAGTGCCCGATCTCCCCGCATGTGAAGCACCGAATTCTCTTTCTTTTGTTTTGACTTTCCTTATTCCTACAACCCATATTAGATTTAATTTGGATGGACTTAGGCTTAGAAATTACTTCCTTTTTACTTAGGGGATACTTATCCTTGTAGTGCCCCTTTTTGTTGCAACCAAAGCATACGATATGCTCTTTTGACTTAGCTTTGGTGGAGGTGAAAGTCGTCTCTTGCTCTTGTGAGGATGAGGGTCTCTCCTCCCCCTCAACCCCCCTAGATACTAATTCTTCCTCTTCTTCTCTTGATGAGGTGGATGGTTCCTTACTTTGGTCCTCTTGAACTATTGAACTTACTTCTTTAGATATTTCGACTTCTCAAACTTGTGAGGAGTTCTTGTGAAGTTCTTCCAACTTATTCCATAGTTCGCATGCATTTGAATATTCCCCTACATTACTCAAAACATGGTTAGGCAATATATTGATCAAAATATTTATTACCTTCTCATTGGCCCTAGATTGTTCTTGTTGTTCACTTGTCCAATATCTAGGGCGAAGCTTTTTACCGTGCTTGTCCTTGGGGATTTCAAATGGGTCTTCAATGATCATCCTACACTCCCAATCCATCCCGAGCCACATTTTCATTCTATCTCTCCAATAGTCAAAGTTCTCATGCTCGTATGGTGGTGGTGAGTTGATATCGTCACCCAATTTTGTCTTCCATGACCCCCTTTCTCTCAAGCAAGTGCTCCCTCGGCAGTTAGTCCGATCAAGAGCGGTCCTTCGCTCTGATACCAACTGAAAGATCAATGTGGGCGTGCAGAGGGGGGGGTGAATGCACATTCGCGGATCGTTTTGATCTCCACAAAAATGTTAGTGCAGCGGAAATAATATGCAAATGAAATAACAATGCTAACACTACCAGATTTAGTTGGTATCCACCCCGGTCGTATGGTGGATACCAACGACCGGGGTGAGTTGATATCGTCACCCAATTCTGTCTTCCATGACCCCCTTTCTATCAAGCAAGTGCTCCCTCGGCAGTTAGTCCGATCAAGAGCGGTCCTTCGCTCTGATACCAACTGAAAGATCAATGTGGGCGTGCAGAGGGGGGGTGAATGCACATTCGCGGATCGTTTTGATCTCCACAAAAATGTTAGCGCAGCGGAAATAATATGCAAATGAAATAACAATGCTAACACTACCAGATTTAGTTGGTATCCACCCCGGTCGGGTGACTAATCCAACAATCCGTCGGTGGATCAAACTCCGGATAACCTCCGGCTAGAACTCGTCGATGCTTGTGGGTGGAGAAACCTCGCCACAACACCAAGGACACTTCCTGAGTATACAAGACTACTAACTTGCCCTATCCAAGCAGGTTTCGTCAAGATGGAATAGGAGAAAACGAGCCCCTTTAAATAGGGCTCGAATCTGAAACAGCCGCTACCAGTCGACTGCCCAGATGGCAGTCAACTAGTCCCACTCAGATTCGACCGTTACACCATAACGTTTGAATTCTGCAAGCCTGTTCCAGCCTATGCCAGTCGACTGCCCCTGGGCCAGTCGACTGGTGTACACTTAAGCCTAGGGTTTCACTCCCAAGTGTTGGTGGTTTGCACTAACGGTCAAACTCGGGTTTTGATGTATGACAAAGTGGTTAAAGTTAGGGTTGTTGGTTTTTAACCTCAATACTATGTGTGCAGGGTTGAAAGACTTAGGACCAGACACCAGGCTCAAGTCCAGGATGGTTGAGTCCTTGCGGGAAGTCCAGTTGGGTCCGCGGGACCTGACAACTGGCTGAAGACCAAGTTGATTGAGACTTGGCAGGAAGACCAGGGTGGTTGAGCCTTGGCAAGAAGTCCTGGTGGGTCAAGAAGTCAAGTAAAGCTGCACAAAGGGTAAGTAAGGTAAGTCACTGGAGGAGCGAACCAGTGAGGACGAGTCCATTTATGGGACTTTAGGCGCGGTCCAATTTAGACCCATTTGGGTGATCTAAGTTGAGGCCTGGTTAGATCCTGGTCTAGGAGACAGGGTCTAATTAACTATGAATATATTTTACTCCAATATATTTGATAACATTATCTTACAGGGTTTGTTTGATATATGGACTAAGCTACAAAACACTTCTTGTGTAAATTAAGTCCTATCCATTTTGTTTAATTACTTAGTTACATCTTATTTAATTGTTTATTAATTCATGCTTTGTTCGGTGAAGCATGAGGATAGAAACAAATCTCCTTTGAATTAATTTTTAATTTGCTAAAACGTGTTCACTTCTTGTTAAATTAATTCCTATCCATTTTGTTACATCTTATTTAATTGTTTATTAATTCATGCTTTGTTCGGTGAAGCATGAGGATAGAAACAAATCTCCTTTGAATTAATTTTTAATTTGCTAAAACTTGTTCACTTCTTGTTAAATTAATTCCTATCCATTTTGTTACATCTTATTTAATTGTTTATTAATTCATATTTTTCAGTGAAGCATGAGGATAAAAACAAAGTCTCCTTTGAATTAATTTTTAATTGCTAAATATTGGATAAGGAGCACACGAGAATAGGATCTAGATAAGAACCAAAAAGCTCGAGAGCCCCTCTATAAAAAGCCTGGTTGTAGAGCTTGAAGGGACATCGAAATATTTTTCTGAAAAAAAAGGCTTTTCAAATGCTCTCTCTTCCAAACTCTCCTGCTGCGGTCCAAGCTACGACGTGTTCACGTTTGATCGCTGCCGGAACTTCAACCCCAACATCTGAGCCCATCTAGGAGATCTTCTAAGTTGTTGGGTAACGCAATTTTTATTTCTTGCATTTAATTAATTGAAAGTGTGGGGTTGTCACACTTTCAATTCTTTTGTACTCGCTTACTCTACTGGGGTTTACCGGTAGAGAGTTTTAGTGGATTGCCCAACGGAAACGTCCGAGGGACTTGGGCCTTCGAGTAGGAGTCGCCGAAGGCTCCGAATGAAGTAAAACTACCTGTGTCGTTTGTATTGGTTTTTCGTTCGTGTTTTATTTTTTCCGCTGTGCACGCTTTTTAAAGCGCTCTAATTTTTTAAAAAGTCACGTGATTCACCCCCTCCTCTCACGTGCATCGATCCTACAAGTGGTATCAGAGCCTGGTACGCTCTGTATCGGTGCAACCACCATAAGAGCCGGGGGAAATCCATTTTTTTTTTTTGATTTTTGGTTTTTCGCTACACATGATCTAAATTAAGTATTGTTGCCTAGATTTGGATTATTTTTTTCGTTCGTTTGATTTTACTCGAATTTGGTGCAACACCATTTCGAGTCGCTCTTTCTCTTTCTTCTCCTTTTCCTACCACACTACTAATCCAAGACCTAGTCTTGGGACAAGCTTTTGTGTGGTCTATTTCAGATGGCTCAAGGTGAAGGGTTTAGCACTGCCCGTCCTCCACTCTTCAATGGGGAAGACTTCCCTTACTGGAAACGAAGAATGGAGGTGTACCTAAAGACAGACATGGATCAATGGTTCGCGGTGCAATCTGGCTACGAACCACCAATGGACGAGGGAAACAATGCACCACTGAAGCCTGACAGATGGAACCTTGATATGAAGAGAAAGGCCCAGACTGAGTACAAGGCGCAGAACACCCTCCAGTGCGGACTAACAAAAGAGGAATTGAACCGTATCGGCCCAACTGAATCTGCCAAAGAGCTCTGGGACAAACTGATTGAACTATATGAAGGCACCTCTGATGCAAAGGTAACAAAAAGGGATTTACTTTTAAATAAGTTATTTAACATAAAAATGTAGGAAGGAGAATCTGCAAGCCAACTTCACGCCCGGATCAAGGACATACTAAATGGACTCCACCTAATCGGGCACAAACAAGAAAATAGAGACATCATAAGGTATGCTTTAAATGCGTTCCCTAGAAATTCACTATGGGCATCTATTATAGATGCTTATAAAATTTCTAGGAACCTTTCTAAAATTAATTTAGATGAATTGTTTTGTGAATTAGAACTGCACGAACAGACTAACGCCAAGGCCGATAAAGGGTTTGCCTTATTTGCAGGTTCCTCAAAAGAAGGCAAGTCAAAGAAGAAAATTCAAGAATCAGAAAAAGAGTCAGACTCAGACTCAGATGATGAGGAACAAATGGTCAACCTAGTAAGAAAGGTCTTCGCCAAAAAGAAAAGCCAGTTCTCAAGAAAGGACCTCCAGAGGATAATGAAGCCCACCAGCAGTGAAGACAAAAGTAAAATAACCTGCTTCGGCTGCAACAGAAAAGGACACTTCAAACACGAATGCCCCTACAAAAAGGAGAATCAACCCAAGAAGAATAAGAAGAAGAAGGCTCTTCAAGCCACTTGGGACGACAGCACAGACGACTCCAACGATGAACAACCAAGGAACTCAAACTATCTCGCACTAATGGCAACCGGACCCGGGTCAGACTCAGAGCACGACGAAGATTCCGAATACGAGTCGAGTCAAGAGATCGGACTCTTTTCGGACGACTCGACTAAGGTATATTTAGATTCAGTTAATCAAAATTTTTTTAAGATTATCTCTGCTTTAAATAAAAAATTGCTTGCATCTGAATCTAGAAATGACCAGCTCCTTAAGGAAAATCAAGACCTTAAGGAGCAATTAATTAATACCAGAACATTAACTGAACAAACTCAAAATCAAAAATTAATTGAGCTTGAAACTGAAAACTCAACCCTAAAGGGCGAAGTCCTAAAACTTAAGGATCTACTAGCAACTTTCATAACCCGATCCAAGAACCTTGACCTTATTCTTGGATCACAAAAGTGTTAGTGATATGAGAGAAGTGTCCTAAGGCAATCGCCTTATGATGTAAACATTTATTTTAATAAATGATAATTCACTATTTGAGTATACATGTTTCGTGTATTTGATTGGGATCTTAAACTCATCTACTGAATGTCCGCAATACAACTCACAGCATAAGAGAATTTGTGATGGGATCACAACTAGTGATTATCTCTAATGTGCAATTGTGAAGTATTGAAATTATCCCTAGTCGATGAATTGATAAAAACGGACACTATCAATTCTGTTGAGACTAGCATGGGTTATTCTCTAATCAGCTGATTCTCACTAGATGGTGACATTGGGATGTCCGGAGATAAACATGGATGCTAGTTAAGGGAACTAGTTCATTGGAGTGACTAGCTGTAAGACTTCATATGGGAATCTACATGTAGATATGTCAATGAAGATCTTACTACGGCTTAAGTGCGATGTTCCTTTGACTTGCGGTGTTCAAGTCATCTTGGTCATGGAGACTTATACTTTGACATCTTAAGCAAGCATCTCCAAGGAGGTGTGGACCCAGGATGATCGGGTATAAGCCGAAGTGCCCGAAGATGTTTGAACAGCCTATAAAGGATTCACCACTCCTTGCGAGGAGATGTATACCCAGGCCTATCGTCGGATTGTTACTCAAAGCCTCTGGCCAGAGCATATCATGATAAGAGTGTGAGTCTCTTAAATACATGAGAGTAATTAGAAATCCAAAGGACGAGAAAGACACTACTTGGGCTAGGTGTGACGTAGTCAGCCTAGTGGGGACTGACACCATAGACCGTGTCCTGAACCAAGTGGGTATAAGGTGGTGAAGGGAATGATGCATGATTCATTAGAGCTGCTGAAGGGTTTCAGAATAATTTCTTCTGAGGTCAAACCGTTGATCTTTCGATTAATTGGGGATCATGATGTACTACTAGGTGCCACTCATGATCGTTCTATAATTAATGGGTTAATTATAGACGGCCAACATAAATCGAAAGCCTATTTAGTCACACGCAAAACGAGTAATCCGAGGGATTTAAAACGAGTTGAAAATTGGATTTTCCGATCAAGAGAAACAAGTCGAATCTGAGTTAGTCAGAGGCACAATGGAAGCCAAAAATGGCTAAGTCTTTTGAAGGCTTTTTGGGCGAATTAAATGAGTTTAATTCGCGGTTTATTGGGTTGGTTTTGGCCGGCCAAAGAGGGTGTTAAACCCTCTTTGGTGGCCGGCCAAATAAGAGGAGAAAAACCAATTTAATTGGTTTAATTAATAAAATAAATCTAGTGTGATTTATTTTATAAATTATGGATAAATAAATTTGTATAAAGAAATTTATATAAATAAAATTTGTATAAATTTATTCTTTTATGGAAGATTAAAATAATCCATGAATTGGTTTATTTTAATTTTATAAAATCAATTATGAATTGATTTTTTCATAATAAAAAGTTTATAAATTTCTTATAAAAATTTATTCCATAATTTAAAGAGAAGAAAAGTTAGTTTTATTATAAATTAGTTTATAATAAAGACTTGGTTTAAACGGAATAATTCATAAGAATTTATAGGATAAATTTCTTATGATAATTAATTAGTTTTATTATAAAGTTAGTTATAATAAAATTCATAAGAGAATTTATAGGATAAATCTCTTATGATAACTAATTTGTTTTATTATAAATTGTTTATAATAAGACTAGGCTTAAACGGAATAAGCAATAAGAAAATTTATAAGATAAATTTCTTATAACTAATTCCGTTAATTCCGTTAATTCGGTTTAGAGGGAGACTTAGCAAAGGAGTTGCTACTATATAAAGGAACCAAAGGCTAGCCTTTAATTCCAATCAACTAATTAAGAGATTAAGAATTCTCTCTCCCTCTCTTCTCTTCTCTCCTCCTTCTCTTCTTCTTTCCTTAGGGCCGGCGCACCCTAGTTCCTCTAGGGCCGGCGCCCAATCACAACACCAAGGAGGTGTTGCCGTGAGCCACTAGAAGAAGAAGAACCCGAACACGAAGAAGAAGAAGCGGATAGCGACTTCTCTCTTCCCGGAATTCGATTCCGTTACTTCATTGGTTAGTTTTTCCATTATTTCTCTTGTCCTTCTAGTTGTGCCTTCCGAGAATCTAGTAGTTCTCATTGGCACAAAACTCGTGACTTTGTGAAGTCATCCCGAAGAGAACTCGGCGTGGACGCCAATAGAGGCGGAGCTTCCAAGGGACGCTACGGTTGGATCTCGTCCCTTACTTCGAGTTACGAGAGGTACTTAGTAAATTAGTTTACTTTTCCACAAAGTTTTATTTTATGATTATGTCAACACACCATAAGATTGCATGCTAGATACGAAGTTGAAATAATTTAGGAAATTATTTTATGCAAACTCTTCCGCTGCACGTAAAAATTTTAAATTTTACGAACTCGTATCCTTGTCGACATGCACCCGATCCCAACAATGGTATCAGAGCCGGTTAGTGTTCGACTTAATCATATAATTGTTTTGTGGAAAACTTTGTCATGATCTCAATTTCAGAAAATTTTTCCAATTATGGAAACTTTCAAATTATAATAAATTTTAGAATTAGGAATTTCAAAGTTTGGAAATCCTCATGAAATTTCGCAAACGTTTGAAATTTTCTAATTTCTAAATTTTTATAATAATTGTGAAAATTTCCCATCTTTGGAAACTTTCCAATTTTGGAAAATTTTTCTATTTTAGAAATTTTCCAACTTTGGAAATATGTAAGTTTTCTTTGTACCAGAAACTTACAATTATTCTGAAAACCTATTTTCGAAATCTCGCAATTTTGGGCACTTTCTTTTAAGAAAGTCTAGACAAATTCATGGACAGTTAATTGACAATTAAATTTGAATTGGTTTTTAAATTGACAACAAAATTCTTTATTTTGGATTGAGCCTCGGGGAGCCGTCCAATTTAAAGTTAGATGTTGTAATTTAATTTCCCAATTTTTAATTGAAATTGTCATGTTTGATTTGGATTGAGCCTCGGGGAGCCGTCCAATTGGATTTACAACACTTTACTTTTCTTTGGGTATCTGAGCCTCGGGGAGCCACCCTTAGAAAACGATTTGTTGTAATTAATTAAATCCATGAATAAAATATGTTTTAAAAGGTGATACTCTTACATATTATTGTCTCCAAAATTAATTAGGAAAATGGTTTCCTATAGAGTTTCTTAAATGAGATTTTCATGAAAATAATATGTGGTTGAATTAAGGGAATTGTCTCTTAATTTAATAAGTTTTGATTTAGAGAAATCAAAGTCTTGAACATATTATTTCCGAAATTAATTATGACAATTTAGGAAATTGTTTCCCAAAACAATTCCTTTAATAAAGTGTGAAATTAGAATTAGGGAAATCCGGTTCCTAATTCAATTCATGAGACTTGATAAATTAAGTCACATACATACTTTATTAAGGAAATCGTTAGTCATGACATATGTCATGAATGTGCATTAAAAGGAAAAGATGAGACCAAAACCCCTTACAAAATATTAAGGCCAACACCTTCCATTAATATGGTTAGAATCGGAGTTTTGTTTCTCGATTGGGTTGATGGACACATCCATGCCCGACTTGAACCTTAACATGTTCAAACCATGGAATTAGTTTATGAATAATATAGTTGGAGTCAGAGGTCAATCCTTAGTTTTGGTTGTTGGACACATCCAAGCCTGACTAAACGGTTGAATGAGCTCCAACCATATTAAAACTATTTCTTGATTAATGGGTCAGCCTTAAGCTTAGAGCATCGATTTGTTGTGCCACAGCCAAGGTCGATGTAAAGAGAGGTGCAGTTGGGTGCTATGTATATGATGCATACTTGTTAATGAGTTAACAACCCAATGATTTATGCAAACATTCAATTAGTTGAAGCATAACGTGATAGTTACATATATGTGATATGTAATCGGTATAATTACCTACCTTCATAGCTAAGAAAAACTTGATGGCCACAGCCATGGTGGTTCTTATCTATGGTTGGATATCAACCTATTTGGAGATATTCTACGATCTCCCGAATTGATAATAAGGGTGACTCAATTCGTAAAATAAATAGGATTTAATTTGTGTATGTTGATACATTCTTTATCAATCTTCTCACATAATCTCAATTTGTATTTCTAAGATAATCACTCGATCATGTCTTACATAAACTTGCGTTCCATTTTGGACACCAATAAACTGACTGGGCCGAACTTCATGGACTGGCTTCGAAACCTAAGGATAGTCCTCAAGGCAGAAAAGCTTGCTTATGTCCTTGAAGAACAACTTCCCAACCGTCCTTCTAAAGATGCAACTCTAGACCAGTTTCCAGAGTTGCTCAACCTGCTGAAGACTGTAGAGCCTTCTGTAAAGCAGGATCAGAAGACAATACTGTTAGTTGGATCCTCGAAGAAAGGTTCTAAGAGGAAGGCCAAAGAACAGAATAAAGGGAAGAAGAAAAAGGCCAAGAAAACTGAAAAGAAACCAAAAGGAACTTGCCATCACTGTGGCAAGGAGGGTCACTGACGAAGAAACTGCAAGGTTTATCTTGAGTCCTTGAAGAAGAAGGCATCCGATGCCCATCTTCTTTAGGTATCTTCGTTATTGAATGTCACTCTATTTCCTCAAATACCTGGGTACTTGATACTGGGTGTGGCTCACAGATATGTAATGACATAAAGGGGCTAAGGAATAGAAGAAGACTTGTCAAAGGAGAAGCAAATATGCGAGTTGGAAATGGAGCAAAGATTGCTGCCGTTGCCATCGGAACCTATTTGCTAAAGCTCCCCACTGGACGTGTCTTAGAATTGGATAATTGTTATTTTGTTCCATCATTAATAAAGAACATTGTATCTATTTCATGTTTGAATGAAAAAGGTTATCATTTAACTTTCAGTAACAATTGTTGTTACATAACTTTAAATGGCGTTCTTTATGGGAATGGAACTTTGTGCAATGGCATCTACACGTTAGATTTATCCAGTGACGTTTTCAATATCAAAGTTAGCAACAAACGTGCTCGAATAGATAATCGAATAGACTCCTACACGTGGCACTGTCGTCTTGGCCATATAAGTAAGAAACGCATGACCGAATTACACCGATGTGGAATTTTGGAATCATTTGAACCCGGTTCATTTGATACATGCGAATCATGCTTAAAAGGTAAGATGATCAAATTACCCTTTCCCGGAAAAGGTAATCCAGTGGGAGAATTGCTTGGTCTAATACATACCGATGCATGTGGACCAATGTCAACTCTTTCACAAGGAGGCTATAGCTACTTCATCACCTTCATCGATGATCACTCACGATTCGGGTATGTGTTCTTGATGAAACACAAATCTGAAGCCTTTGAGAAATTCAAAGAGTTCAGAAATGAAGTAGAGAAACAGCTTGGCAAAAGTATTAAAATACTTCGATCCGATCGAGGTGGTGAATACTTAAGTCAAGAGTTTCAAGATTATCTAAGGGACAATGGGATATTGTCCCAATAGACTCCGCCATATACACCACAGCATAATGGTGTATCTGAGAGGCGCAACCGAACCTTGATGGACATGGTTAGGTCTATGATGAATCATGCAACTCTTCCAAAATCCTTTTGGGGCTATGCACTAAAGACAGCTGTTTATTTACTAAACAGAGTCCCGACTAAGGTAGTCTCTACTACTCCATATGAGATTTGGAATAGTAAGAAACCTCACTTAACTCACCTTAAGATATGGGGTTGTCCTGCTTATGTGAAGCAGGTTGTATCAGACAAATTGGATGCTAAGTCTGATAAATGTCTATTTATTGGATACCCTAAGGAAACGAAGGGCTACCAATTCTATCATCCCTTGGAACAAAAGGCGTTTGTTTCAAGGCATGCTGTATTTCTAGAGAAAGAGTTTCTTTTACAAGAAAACAGTGGGAGTGGGATTGAACTTGATGAAGTTCAAGAAACTCCAATAGACATTACAGAGACACCTAGTCTAGGCCCACAACCGATAATTCATAGTGATGAGCTATCAGTTGAACCTAAAACTACACCACCTCTTCGTAGCTCTGATAGGACACGCAATATTCCAGAGAGATACGGATTTCTCGTAAGTGAATCGAACGACGTGTTACTCATTGGCGATGACGAACCTATCAGTTATGAAGATGTCCTGAAAAGTTCAGAAAGGGACAAATGGCTTGAGGCCATGAAGTCGGAAATGGATTCCATGTACGAAAATCAAGTATGGGACTTGATTAACCCACCTGAAGGGATTAAGCCCATAGGGTGCAAGTGGGTTTTCAAGAAGAAAACCGACATGGAAGGTAATTATGCTTAAATCCATTCGGATACTCCTAGCCATAGCAGCTCATTGTGATTATGAGATATGGCAAAAGGATGTGAAAACAGCTTTCCTTAATGGAAACCTACTTGAGGACGTATACATGATACAACCTGAAGGTTTCACATCGGTTGATAAAACCAAAGTATGCAAGCTTCGACGATCCATATATGGACTGAAGCAAGCATCCAGGAGCTGGGACATCCGTTTTGATGAGATAATCAAAGAGTTTGATTTCTCACAAAATCCTGACGAACCTTGTGTGTACAAGAAGGTTAGTGGGAGTGCGGTCGTATTCCTAGTATTATATGTCGATGACATATTACTTATAGGAAACGATTTATCAGTTTTACAGACAGTTGAAATTTGGTTGTCCAAAACTTTCTCCATGAAAGACCTGGGAGAAGCAACCTATATCCTTGGGATTAGAATCTATAGAGATAGATCAAAACGGTTGCTTGGTCTTTCGCAGTCTACGTACATAGACCGAGTGCTAAAAGGGTTTAGCATGTCGGAATCCAAGAAAGGTTACATTCCCATCAGGCATGGGATCAACCTTTCAAAGTCTATGTGTCCGCGCACAGAAGACGAGAGGATTTGCATGAATAAGATTCCCTATGCATCCGCAATAGGATCTATCATGTATGCTATGTTATGTACAAGGCCCGATGTATCATATGCTTTGAGTGTCACAAGCAGATACCAGTCGGATCCAGGAATGGGTCATTGGGCGGCTGTCAAGACAATCCTTAAGTACTTAAGAAGAACAAAGGATGTGTTCCTAATATATGGGGAAGGAGATATGGTAATACGTGGGTATACAGATGCCAGTTTCCAGACAGATAAGGATGACTCCAAATCGAAGTCTGGATACGTATATACATTGAACGGAAGCGCAGTAAGTTGGAAAAGTTTCAAACAAGACACCGTAGCGGATTATACCACGGAAGCAGTTTGGATCAAGAAGTTTATCTCGAAACTTGATGAGGTTCCAACCATTGATGGTGCAGTGCCGGTTTACTGCAACAACAATGGAGCTATTGCACAAGCAAAGGAACCATGGTCTCATCAACAATCCAAACACGTGCTTCGCCGCTATCATCTGATCAGAGAGATTATAAGTAGGAATGACATACAAATTGAGAAAAACCCCACTGAAAGGAATTTAGCGGATCCTTTAACTAAGGCCTTGCCTCAAAACAAGTTTGAGGGGCATGTAAGAGCTTGTGGTATTGGATACCATAGCGATTGGCATTAGGCCAAGTGGGAGTTTGTTAGTGATATGAGAGAAGTGTCCTAAGGCAATCGCCTTATGATGTAAACATTTATTTTAATAAATGATAATTCACTATTTGAGTATACATGTTTCGTGTATTTGATTGGGATCTTAAACTCATCTACTGAATGTCCGCAATACAACTCACAGCATAAGAGAATTTGTGATGGGATCACAACTAGTGATTATCTCTAATGTGCAATTGTGAAGTATTGAAATTATCCCTAGTCGATGAATTGATAAAAACGGACACTATCAATTCTGTTGAGACTAGCATGGGTTATTCTCTAATCAGCTGATTCTCACTAGATGGTGACATTGGGATGTCCGGAGATAAACATGGATGCTAGTTAAGGGAACTAGTTCATTGGAGTGACTAGCTGTAAGACTTCATATGGGAATCTACATGTAGATATGTCAATGAAGATCTTACTACGGCTTAAGTGCGATGTTCCTTTGACTTGCGGTGTTCAAGTCATCTTGGTCATGGAGACTTATACTTTGACATCTTAAGCAAGCATCTCCAAGGAGGTGTGGACCCAGGATGATCGGGTATAAGCCGAAGTGCCCGAAGATGTTTGAACAGCCTATAAAGGATTCACCACTCCTTGCGAGGAGATGTATACCCAGGCCTATCGTCGGATTGTTACTCAAAGCCTCTGGCCAGAGCATATCATGATAAGAGTGTGAGTCTCTTAAATACATGAGAGTAATTAGAAATCCAAAGGACGAGAAAGACACTACTTGGGCTAGGTGTGACGTAGTCAGCCTAGTGGGGACTGACACCATAGACCGTGTCCTGAACCAAGTGGGTATAAGGTGGTGAAGGGAATGATGCATGATTCATTAGAGCTGCTGAAGGGTTTCAGAATAATTTCTTCTGAGGTCAAACCGTTGATCTTTCGATTAATTGGGGATCATGATGTACTACTAGGTGCCACTCATGATCGTTCTATAATTAATGGGTTAATTATAGACGGCCAACATAAATCGAAAGCCTATTTAGTCACACGCAAAACGAGTAATCCGAGGGATTTAAAACGAGTTGAAAATTGGATTTTCCGATCAAGAGAAACAAGTCGAATCTGAGTTAGTCAGAGGCACAATGGAAGCCAAAAATGGCTAAGTCTTTTGAAGGCTTTTTGGGCGAATTAAATGAGTTTAATTCGCGGTTTATTGGGTTGGTTTTGGCCGGCCAAAGAGGGTGTTAAACCCTCTTTGGTGGCCGGCCAAATAAGAGGAGAAAAACCAATTTAATTGGTTTAATTAATAAAATAAATCTAGTGTGATTTATTTTATAAATTATGGATAAATAAATTTGTATAAAGAAATTTATATAAATAAAATTTGTATAAATTTATTCTTTTATGGAAGATTAAAATAATCCATGAATTGGTTTATTTTAATTTTATAAAATCAATTATGAATTGATTTTTTCATAATAAAAAAGTTTATAAATTTCTTATAAAAATTTATTCCATAATTTAAAGAGAAGAAAAGTTAGTTTTATTATAAATTAGTTTATAATAAAGACTTGGTTTAAACGGAATAATTCATAAGAATTTATAGGATAAATTTCTTATGATAATTAATTAGTTTTATTATAAAGTTAGTTATAATAAAATTCATAAGAGAATTTATAGGATAAATCTCTTATGATAACTAATTTGTTTTATTATAAATTGTTTATAATAAGACTAGGCTTAAACGGAATAAGCAATAAGAAAATTTATAAGATAAATTTCTTATAACTAATTCCGTTAATTCCGTTAATTCGGTTTAGAGGGAGACTTAGCAAAGGAGTTTCTACTATATAAAGGAACCAAAGGCTAGCCTTTAATTCCAATCAACTAATTAAGAGATTAAGAATTCTCTCTCCCTCTCTTCTCTTCTCTCCTCCTTCTCTTCTTCTTTCCTTAGGGCCGGCGCACCCTAGTTCCTCTAGGGCCGGTGCCCAATCACAACACCAAGGAGGTGTTGCCGTGAGCCACTAGAAGAAGAAGAACCCGAACACGAAGAAGAAGAAGCGGATAACGACTTCTCTCTTCCCGGAATTCGATTCCGTTACTTCATTGGTTAGTTTTTCCATTATTTCTCTTGTCCTTCTAGTTGTGCCTTCCGAGAATCTAGTAGTTCTCATTGGCACAAAACTCGTGACTTTGTGAAGTCATCCCGAAGAGAACTCGGCGTGGACGCCAATAGAGGCGGAGCTTCCAAGGGACGCTACGGTTGGATCTCGTCCCTTACTTCGAGTTACGAGAGGTACTTAGTAAATTAGTTTACTTTTCCACAAAGTTTTATTTTATGATTATGTCAACACACCATAAGATTGCATGCTAGATACGAAGTTGAAATAATTTAGGAAATTATTTTATGCAAACTCTTCCGCTGCACGTAAAAATTTTAAATTTTACGAACTCGTATCCTTGTCGACATGCACCCGATCCCAACAAAAAGGGCATGTACAACAAATCTGGGATAGGATATAAATCAAGATCGACCCAAAGATCCTTTATCTCCTTTATCCACCCCCGCAAAAATCAACGAAAAGCGTGGGTTCCGAAAGCTTATCTAACAAAGCAAGTAGGTCAGAATCAATTTTATGTCCCAAAAAGGGACATCCATTACATTGACCCTAGACACCCAGTCTACAATTTAGGGGGAGGCTCCAAACTAGTTGGCACCTCAAAATCAGCCTTTGCCCAGGTGGGCACTTAGGACTAGCTTCAAAGTTAATTTGACTCTTGTACTATTTAGTACCAGGGTTTTCAATGAGTAAGTTAAAAGTCCAACTTCTTTAAGCGGCTTTGCCTAGAAAATGGTTGTTGCTCCAATAAGGCTTCGGCCAAAGAAGGCCACTGTGCCTCGCCATGGCCTGGAAACCAATTATTGAAGTGTACTTTTAAATTACTACTTGTTAAACTTGGATCTAACACAAGGTCAAGTTAACTTTTCTAATCAAACTCAAAATCATCTCACAAAATCATAGGACTCTCTTGATTGATGACTTAGACCGAGTGAGATGAATAAGGATAACCAAATTCAAATTATTGATTGATAACTCAACTTTCAAACTTAAATTCAAATTCAAATTCAAAAAATTAAAATTAAAATTCAAATTCAAAAATTAAAATTCAAATTCAAATTCAAAAAATAAAATTCAAATTCAAAAATTAAAAGTCAAATTCAAATTCAAAAAATAAAATTCAAATTCAAAAATTCAAATTCAAATTCAAATTCAAAAATTCAAATTCAAATTCAAAAATTAAAATTCAAATTCAAATTCAAAAAATAAAATTCAAATTCAAAAATTAAAATTCAAATTCAAATTCAAAAATTAAAATTCAAATTCAAATTCAAAAAATAAAATTCAAATTCAAATAAAATTCAAATTCAAAAATAAAAATCAAATTCAAAATCAAAATTAACATAACTCAAATTTAAAATTCAAACTAAAGTTTTTAAATCTTAAATTTTTTTTTTAAATTCAAAAACTTAACCTAAGGTCTAAACCTTTTACTTAACTGTAGGAAAACAAATGGATCATTGACAGTGGATGCTCCAGACACATGACTGGGATCCCACCAAATTTACAGAACTCAAGTACAAAAGACTAGGGACCGTTGCTTTTGGAAACAACGGTAAACTTAAGGTAATTGGCCTAGGCAATATTGAACTTGAGTCTGATTTCATAATAACAAATGTATTACTTGTTGAAAATTTCAACTTCAATCTACTAAGCATTAGCCAATTGTGTGACACTGGTTATAAGGTTAGGTTCCTATCCGATGAATGTCTGATCAAACACAATGACAACCCAAACATCACACTTAGAGGACTTAGGTACAATAACATTTATGAAATTAAGTTAACCTGTCCCTTAGAAAACTGCCTCTTAACCCATAAGGATGAGACTTGGCTCTGGCATAGGAGACTTTCACACACTTACTTCAGAAAACTACCTAAACTAAATGGTTTAGTTAGAGGCCTACCAAAGTTATCTAACCTTGAGTCAACCTTATGTAATGCTTGTCAACAAGGAAAACAAACTAGGTCAACCCACAAACCAACTAATCAAACTCAAACCAAGTCAATTCTGGAATTAATTCACCTAGACCTATTTGACTCACATGGGGTTAAATCAATTAATGGGAACCTATACTGCCTAGTAATTATAGATGACTATTCAAGATTTACCTGGGTAAAATTCTTAAAAAATAAAGATGAAACTTTTGATACACTCACTCAATTTTGTAAATTAACAGAAAATGAAAAAGGGATTAAAATCAAAAGACTTAGGAGCGATAATGGCGGAGAATTCAAAAATCACAAATTTAATCAATTTTGTCTAGAAAATGGCTACCATCACGAATTCTCTTGCCCTAAAACACCTCAACAAAATGGAGTTGTAGAAAGAAAAAATAGAACACTACAAGAAGCAGCTAGAACAATGCTAAATGAATACAACTCACCTAAATACCTTTGGGCTGAGGCTGTTAGTACAGCTTGTTATGTACAAAATAGAATAACTATAATTAAAAACCTAGGAAAGACCTCCTTTGAAATCTATTATAACAAACAACCTAACATTAAATACCTTAAAGTATTTGGATGTAAAGTCTATATCTTAAATACTAGAGAACACTTAGGAAAATTTACTTCTAAGGTTGAGGAAGGTATCTTTGTAGGTTATTCCCTTACCAGTAGAGCCTATAGAGTTTATAACAAAATTACCCTAAAAATTGAAGAAACTACAAATGTAAAATTTGATGAAAAATTTGACCCAAATAACTCTGATCAAACCACCTACCAACCAATTGACTTTATTAGATCCAGTACTAACCCTGATGAAAGGCCAATTGAGGACCAAAACGATGATCTAACTGAACCCACACCTGAAACTGAACCTAACCAACCCAGAAATGTTCGAGTTAGCTCAGGCCACCCAACTGATCAATTCATAGGTGATCCAGAACTAAGGGTTCAGACTAGATCAGCCTTTAGAAATCTTAGTCAGATAGCTCTGATTTCCAAAATTGAACCTAAGTCTATAGAAGAATCCTTACTTGAACCTGATTGGATTATTGCCATGCAAGAGGAGTTAGCTCAATTTGAACGTAGTCAAGTCTGGGATTTAGTACCCTTACCTAAAAACAAAAAGTTTATTGAAACCAAATGGGTTTTTCGAAATAAACTTAATGAACAAGGTGAAACAGTAAGAAATAAGGCTAGGCTAGTAGCTAAGGGGTTTAGCCAAGTAGAAGGTCTTGATTATGATGAAACCTATGCCCCTGTAGCTAGACTTGAATCCATTAGAATTCTCTTAAGTTATGCAGCCCATAAGGGATTTAAGCTTTATCAAATGGATGTTAAGTCAGCCTTCCTAAATGGCCTAATTAAAGAAGAGGTTTATGTAGGTCAACCCCCTGGTTTTGAAAGCTTAGAACACCCTGACTATGTCTTTAGACTTAAGAAAGCCCTATATGGACTTAAGCAAGCACCTAGGGCCTGGTATGAAAGACTGTCTAACTACTTAGTTTCAAAAGGTTTTAACCAAGGCAAAATTGACCCAACACTATTTGTTAAAACCCTAAAAAATGATATTTTTGTAGCCCAAGTATATGTAGATGATATAGTATTTGGCTCAACTAACTCAGACTTTTTACAAGATTTCACAACGATAATGGAAACTGAATTTGAAATGAGTTTAGTAGGTCAATTAACTTTCTTTTTAGGGCTACAAATAAAACAGACCAGTGAGGGTACCTTTGTCTATCAACAAAAATACACAAAAGAACTACTTAGAAAATTTGGAATGGATAATACAAAAGAGATTAAGTCACCAATGGCTACCAATCAAACTATAGATAGTGACCCAAAAGGCAAACCTGTTGACCTTAAGTACTATAGAAGTGCTATAGGAAGCCTACTTTACTTAACTGCAAGTTGACCTGATATTCTTTTTGCAGTTAGTATGTGTGCTAGGTATCAAACATATGCTAAAGAGTCACACCTAACCCTAGTTAAAAGAATATTTAGGTACCTTAAAGGAACAGAAAGATTAGGAATTTGGTACCCTAGAACAGCCCAGTTTGAGCTTATTGGATATTCTGACTCAGATTATGCTGGCTGTAAATTAGACAGAAAAAGTACCAGTGGTGGATGCCAACTTCTAGGACCCTCACTAGTTAGTTGGTTTAGCAGAAAATAACACTGTGTTGCCATATCCACCACTGAAGCTGAGTACATAGCTATGGGTGAGTGTGTAGCCCAACTACTCTGGATGATGCATACCCTAAAGGACCTTCACTTAGATTTTAAACAAGTCAAAATTTTTATAGATAACCTAAGTTCAATCAATTTAACCAAAAACCCAATCCACCACTCTAGGACCAAACATATAGAAATCAAACACCATTTTGTCAGAGATCATGTAAATAAAGGAGAAATTGAACTTAACCATGTTGAATCTAAGTCTAACCTAGCTGATATATTTACCAAACCACTTCCTGAATCTGAATTTAGCAACTTAAGAAGGTTAATAGGAATGTGTGTTATAGACTAGGACTGACCTGATAAGCTTAAGTTGACTTTTGGTTTAACTAATTAAGCTTGTGAGTTTAAAAACATGGATTTTTCAAACTTGTTTATTGTCTTTCAAAATTTAACTTAAACACGGACTTTTCAAACTTGTTTTTCAAGAACTTTATTGTCTTTCAAAATTTGATTTTCAAAACTGGCAGACTTAGCCTAAGCTTGACCCCTAGAATTACATGAACCTATAGATTTAGGTAGCCGCATCTCACAAAACACATTAAGATTAACTTGTTTGTGTTTGCAAAAACATAGAACAGTTGTGAAATGCATAGGATACTGCCTGAACTTCCGAATGCTTAAGTCAGTGCATCACAGTAAGTCTGGGCGTAAAATACCAACATTACAGTGATCAAGTCAAGTAGTCTTGCACTAAAATCTGAGATAGACATTATTACTTGACTTGACTAACCCAGTGAACACTACTATCATCTAGATAGTTAGTCAGTAACTAGGGTTAGACACATGAAAAGGGACCACAATCATTACGTGGTCCAGGGGGAGCAAAGGTCAAAATACTTTTTCAAAATGTCATTTTTGACAAAACACATTTGAAAATTTTGATAAAAGTTGATAAATATTGAGAGGGAGTTCCAGCTAATCCTTAAAAATATTTTTTTGATTAAGATTGATATTATATTTTCTGAAAAAAAAATCTTTTTTGAAAGAAATTTTTTTTTTTGAAAGCTAAGTTAATAGATTTAAGACTAGTTTTTTTTTTCTAACACTTAGCCTATATTTCTACTCCCTTAAACTTGTTATGCTTATATCTTTTTTGATGAATGAAAAAGGGGGAGAGTAGGGTAAAAGGGTTAGAAAATTACAAATAGCATGCTTATTTCACATTTATTTACCTCTGCTTTCTTGTGTGCTGCAACTTTCATACCTATGCTTGTGTTATATTGTTTGCATGTTTATGCAAGTTCATATCTGCTATTTTTTTCTAACTTTAACCTGAGTTGTCAATACATCAAAAAGGGGGAGATTGTTGGTGGTTTGCACTAACGGTCAAACTCGGGTTTTGATGTATGACAAAGTGGTTAAAGTTAGGGTTGTTGGTTTTTAACCTCCTTACTAAGTGTACAGGGTTGAAAGATTTAGGACCAGACAACAGGCTGAAGTCCAGGATGGTTGAGTCCTGACGGGAAGTCCAGTTGGGTCCGTGGGACCTTACAACTGGCTGAAGACCAAGTTGGTTGAGACTTGGCAGGAAGACCAGGGTGGTTGAGCCTTGGCAGGAAGTCCTGGTGGGTCAAGAAGTCAAGTAAAGCTGCACAAAGGGTAAGTAAGGTAAGTCACTGGAGGAGCGAACCAGTGAGGACGAGTCCATTTATGGGACTTTAGGCGCGGTCCAATTTAGACCCATTTGGGTGATCTAAGTTGAGGCCTGGTTAGATCCTGGTCTAGGAGACAGGGTCTAATTAACTATGAATATATTTTACTCCAATATATTTGATAACATTATCTTACAGGGTTTGTTTGATATATGGACTAAGCTACAAAACACTTCTTGTGTAAATTAAGTCCTATCCATTTTGTTTAATTACTTAGTTACATCTTATTTAATTGTTTATTAATTCATGCTTTGTTCGGTGAAGCATGAGGATAGAAACAAATCTCCTTTGAATTAATTTTTAATTTGATAAAACTTGTTCACTTCTTGTTAAATTAATTCCTATTCATTTTGTTACATCTTATTTAATTGTTTATTAATTCATGCTTTGTTCGGTGAAGCATGAGGATAGAAACAAATCTCCTTTGAATTAATTTTTAATTTGCTAAAACTTGTTCATTTCTTGTTAAATTAATTCCTATCCATTTTGTTACATCTTATTTAATTGTTTATTAATTCATATTTTTCGGTGAAGCATGAGGATAGAAACAAAGTCTCCTTTGAATTAATTTTTAATTGCTAAATATTGGATAAGGAGCACACGTGAATAGGATCTGGATAAGAACCAAAAAGCTCGAGAGCCCCTCTATAAAAAGCCTGGCTGTAGAGCTTGAAGGGACATCGAAATATTTTTCTGAAAAAAAGGCTTTTCAAGTGCTCTCTCTTCCAAACTCTCCTGCTGCGGTCCAAGCTACGACGTGTTCACGTTTGATCGCTGCCGGAACTTCAACCCCAACATCTGAGCCCATCTAGGAGATCTTCTAAGTTGTTGGGTAACACAATTTTTATTTCTTGCATTTAATTACTTGAAAGTGTGGGGTTGTCACACTTTCAATTATTTTGTACTCGCCTACTCTATCGGGGTTTACCGGTAGAGAGTTTTAGTGGATTGCCCAACGCAAAGGTCCGAGGGACCTGGGCCTTCGAGTAGGAGTCGCCGAAGGCTCCGAACGAAGTAAAACTACCTGTGTCGTTTGTATTGGTTTTTCGTTCGTGTTTTATTTTTTCCGCTGTGCACGCTTTTTAAAGCGCTCTAATTTTTTAAAAAGTCACGTGATTCACCCCCCCTCTCACGTGCATCGATCCTACACCAAGTACAAGTCTCTCTCGCACTCAAAACCTCCTGGCTTACACCTGAGTACAAGCACTCATACTCAGCCTCTCTCAACCTAGTTGACTCTCCACCAGCAGTCTTGACTGTTGCCTTCACGCCCTCTTCATCTTTGGCCCTCGTCCCTCGGATGCGCACGCAAGCCTCCAGCTTGCCTCCATGCCACCCTTCACGTACGCCTCGAAGTACGCGTCCCTCGGCTCATCATCTCTGCTATCCAATGGTCCCTCGGATGCGCACGCAAGCCTCCAGCTTGCCTCCATGCCATCCTTCACCTGTAGACGTCAACTAAGTCCACGTGTACCTGTACACCTGCACACTCATGTACACATGTGAGAACAACACAAATCCTAACTTAACCATGTTGCCCACACATCAAAATATCATGATCCTCTAGATCATCTCAGGGCCGATTGCCCCAACAACATTCTGACCTTAGTACCAACTGTACAAGAGGGAAACCACAAGTCAATGCACCTCGTGTCACAGAAGATACATAAGGGATACCTTATTGTAGTGGGAGGGTTGTTAATCAACCTAAAGGATTCATGTTCTTGGAGTGTCTTTGGACTTGGTCCTTGTTGAACATGAATAGAATCTCTGGACCTATGATATGGATCATCCGCTTTGAAGAGATAAATCCAGTCCAATGGATTTATTCAAAGGATGGATGAGATTGTGTATATAAGTGATGTGACGGAAACGAAGTCATATTCTTGTACTATACGTAGATAATATTTTGTTGATTGGCAACAATAACGAAATACTATCAGACGTAAGGGTACGGTTTTCTAAACAATTATGAAGGACTTGGGAGTAGTAAGAGACATCCTGGGGATCAAAGATCTAAGAGATCTCCAGACAAGGATGATGTGCTTATCCCAAGCTTCATACAAAACACTGTCCTAACTCATTTTGGCATAGATACCTCCAAGAAAAGTTTTGTACTTTTCAGATGTGGAGCTACTCTACCTAAAGTGATATGTTTAGATTATCAAAGGAGATAGAGCAGGAAATGACGGTTCCTTTAGCATCAGCTATAGGAAGTCTCGTGTATGCTAAAAATGAGCCCAGATATCTGTTGTGCCATGGGCATGGTTAACAGATATCGGAGTAACCTAGGTCAAGGAAATTAGACTGCACTATAAGCATATATTAATGCCTGAGAAGGACTAAGGACTATATGCTGGTTTACTGGGCAGAGCAATATCCTGTGGATTATATGGATACAGAATTCCAATCAGGATAAGGGGCAAATATAGGTATTCTTCAGGGTTTTGTGTTTGCTTTTAGGAGGTAGAACCGTTGTATGGGAGAGTGTCGCATAGTGGATACGTGATGGACTCTACCATAGAAGTTGGATGGTTAGCAATCTCTTAGACAGCCAAAAGAGCTACATGGTTCAGGAACCTCAAGATGGACTTTGATATGATACTTGGTTTGCTCAGGGCTATCACATTTTGTTGTGATTAAAATGGTGCAGTTGCAAACTCGAAGGAATCATGAGTTCATAAGGAAAGTAAACACATAGAGCGCGAGTACCACCCAGGAGAGGAATAGTTGTTGTTGCCTAGATTACATCAGAGGATGGCCTAGGGAGATCTTTTTTACTAAGGCCTTGGAAGCGAAAGATTTTTGGCATGTGAAGGATCAAGGGGTTAGATGTATGGAATTTTGAAAATAACAAAGTCTTTGAGTATAATGGGAGATTGTTAGGATGAATACTAAAAGTCTTGCTTTTGGTTAAAATACATTTACATTTTAAAAGAGAATCACAAAATCACACGGTGCATATTTATATTAGTATGTGCACACAATGTCTCATACTTTGCATTATAGATAACATGGTGTGTGGTGACGCACAGAAGATCATGTTATCAAGTTCCTTGTAGAAGTATAAGAAAGAGGCTCACAACCGAGATGGAGTTGGACAAACCATCAGGATGGTTGTAGTTGATGGGGCGGGTTTCCTAAGCGAATACTCGGTCGATCCTTGAGACCTCTCCAGGTCTACGGATTAAAAAATTAATTCGAATGGAGACTCGTCTCCCTACGACCATCTTGTGTCGTATCGAACGATCCAAATCACAACTCGGCCAATTACCAAAATCGGCCTTGTGATTTGCTCAACCGTTCGACCACGGAAAAGGCGACGAGTGGATCGCCGGCTTTTGTGTTTATGGTCGGGGTCCAGTTAGTGAATTAATAACTATGATACAAAATCAAATTAATAAACTAACACACATAAAATAACGAGGTAAATAATAAATGCACAAAATAAGCATAAGGAGCCAAAGGAAGAATTATACCTTCTATTACCTTACGATCTTCATCCGTATGACCCTCCCCTCTTGGACGTCATGTGGGCGACGATCTACCATGACCCGTGGTCACCAAGTCGATCCCTTCTCCTTGCGCCAACCATCCCCTAACCAAGAGATGTCATCGGCCGCTTCTAGGAAGAAGTTTATCCAAACACAAAACCCAATAAGCATATTTTTCTTCCCTTGAGAAAAATTATGTAAACAATTTTTCTCCCTTGAGAAAAATCGCTGCACCCTCACAAGCTCATGCAATTTTCTTCCCTCGAGAAAAGTTGCATGTGCAACCTCTCTTCCTTTGAGAAAATTGTGTGAGCAACTCAAAGTCAAGCAATTCTCTACCCTTGAGAAAAATTACACGCGTAACTTTTCTTCCTTTGAGAAAATCGCATGATCCAATTTTCTCCTTCTCCTCAAGCACAGCCATAGCAATTTTGTGGACAGTAGTCTACGCTAGGAGATGCCACAGCAATCCAGTTGCTGCCCATGCTCGATGGTTGAAGCCAGCAGCACCTGCTATATGCGCGCTGGGAGACGCTAGGAGAAGCCAACACCTGCTGTCCCGTGCATGGAAGAAGCATGCAACAGGTGTCCATGCGTGCCGAGAGATGTTGGGAGAAGCCAACACTTGCTGTCCCATGCATGGAAGAATCTGCTCTCCACCTGGTGTCCCACTCATGGAAGAATCTCCTCTCCACTTGCTGTCCATGCTCGCAGGGAAGCCGACAGCTCCTGCTGTCGATCCCCACATGGAGAAGTTATTCTCCATCAATGGAAGAAGCAGGCCACAACAACAGCGTACAGAGGAGATTTAATCAAGATGCATGATTAAATTTTCTTCTCCCTTGGAGAAGAAACAAGTCTAAGGAGAAGAGGCGCCGTTCACCGAGAGAAAGAAGAGGAGAGGGAGAGGATAATTAGGGTTTTGTAATCTATTGGATTAACTAATTGGATCAATTAATTCTTGGTTTCATGCCACCATGGGGTATATATAGGGCTACGATAGGGACCATGAGGAGGAGTTGGATCTGAAGGGATCTATAGGTAACAATAATTAAAATCGCAACAGAAATAAGATCCCTCGAGCGATCCATGCGAAAGAATAACTCATATAAAGTGATCTACAATTCCTATCTTATAGGAATACCTTTGTTGCGTGCCCTTCGCTTATCCTGCTAGTCCTTTAGTTCGTTGGATCTCTTACACGTTCAAGTGTCCGTGCCTCTATGCGTATCCACACGAACACGATCTACACCTCGGAGAGGAACCACCTTAGTTGTGCTAGCAACTTGGGATGGTTCACAAAGCACAAGAACCTCCACTAGAGAATTATGGACAAGGAGGAAGAAAGAAGAGGAAGAGAGATGCCCACTCTAGCCTTTGACAAGGGGGGGGTATTTATACTCATCTAATGAATACCAAGGGTCTATGTCCCTTGAGCTCCTCTCATCTTAATGCTAATAAAATCCAATGAATACCAAGCCTCTTGGTATTCCTTGAGACTCTTAATATTCTATTCATCTAATGAATAGAATGTCTCTTAGCCTTCCTCTTAAATAATATTTTATTAAACCCTTTAATGAATATTATCCATAATTAAGTGATTGAGTCTAATCTAGATGAGTCTAACTCAAATTAGACTCAATCCCATAATCTAATTGGATTCACATGAGTCTAACTCAATTAATCCGATTCGAATCAAATCTTAGTCAAACCAAGATCAATTAATCTCCGAAGCATCGTGTCCTTAGTGTGTGACCCAATAGGTTCTCGTAATGTTGGCAATGTGCCTAAACGCTTTAGACACATAAGAAATGAGCGACATCTAGCAATGCATCATTGCTACCCAAGTAACAAGAAAAGTCGAGATCCGACTAAACCTCGGTGACTATGATAATGTATGACCATGTCCTTCTATCCTCGATATCTAGATTTACCAATGAGGCATAGACCGTGTCATTCTCAGTCAATCTTGTGTTTCTTGATCCCCGAGTAGACTCACTCAACAAATGAGCTCAATATCTCATATTGACTCGTTTGAGCGTGACCATGCGTTTTAGTAGTCCTACTCGATCAAGGGGCCCACAGATATCACTCACGTCATATGGGAGGGATAGATCCCATCTACATCACTCACATCCCTCCGCATAATTCATTACATACCTAGTGATCGCCTTTATAGTCCACCCTGTTACGGGTGACGTTTGACGATACCAAAGTACATAACTCCATATGTAGGGAACTGTAGTGACTTCAGGTCTAAGGACTATTCATACTAATAGTCACATGAGAAAGTTTATGACACTCATATGACAATATATGAAACTTTTTCATGGCAGATCAATTCAGTACATATTCTCCAATGTATACCCATGTGTCAACTTGATATCACATATCCATGACTTGTGAGCTCAAGTCATCAGTTGACCTACATTCTAGTCTCTATGCATTAATATTATCCTTGAATATTAATACTTGACTAGGAATGATTTAGTGTAGTGTTCTCTACATTATCTCACTATCGATTCAACCAATCGATATAATGTAGATAAGAACCTACTACCCAAGGACATTATTATACTTAGTTATTTGGCACAAATACAAAGTAAGTATAATAACCAAACATGCCTTTATTAATAATAGAATATGATACAAATTGTCCCTAGTCAATCATCACATAATTGGCTCTAGGGCTCCTACTAACAGGATCTTGGCCTGCTAATGGATCCAAACCCGATCCATTAATAAGGATCCATTCCACTAAAGGACCCTTATTGAATTACCTCAACAACCCCCAGATTTACATATGGGCTGCCCTTATTACGAGTCATCCATCCCCCCGTGTTTATGATCATGAATGTCCGTTAATTAATTTAAATTACTGACAATTCAAATTAATTAACCTTTGAGTCCTTTACTAGTATCACTCAACCTTATTTCCTTGACTAGTATCACTCAACCTTATCATCATGTCAGATCAAATCCACCTGCAGGGTTTAGCATAATGAGCCTTTTGAGCTCATCAAGGGGGCATCATTATCCTGACTCACCAGGACACGGATTCCATCAATAATCATCGACACATCATATTATTAATTTCATCTCCCAACTTACCAGACCTATCGATCTAGCAGAATAGATCTCGCCTACTGGTAAATCAAAGAAATTATAATTAATAATATATGCCCTATATTATTTCAAGATTAAGGGATCGTACTCCATAATAATATCATGAGGTCCTATCCAATTATCGAGTCAGTACAAATTGGATAACCTCGGGTTTTGGTCCTACCCAATGTACTCAAAGCACACTAGCGTAATTCTATGGTCAAGACCAACCACACCTAATTACACTACAACCTTCCCGATGGGTTGTCCAATTCCATCTCGGTTGTGGGCCTCTATTTTATACTAAGCAAGGAACTTATCGGTTCATGACTTGTGAGCTCAAGTCATCAGTTGACCTACATGCTAGTCTCCATGCATTAATATTGTCCTTGAATATTAATATTTGACTAGAAATGATTTAGTGTAGTGTTCTCTAAATTATCTCACTATCGATTCAACCAATCGATATAATGTAGATAAGAACCTACTACCCAAGGACATTATTATACTTAGTTATTTGACACAAATACAAAGTAAGTATAATAACCAAACATGCCTTTATTAATAATAGAATATGATACAAATTGTCCCTAGTCAATCATCACATAATTGGCTCTATGACTCCTACAAACAATCTCCCACTAGCACTAGTGCCAATCACTGTAATATCTAATACCCAGTGACCTAATGTGACCATTATGCTTCTTTTGTGCCAAAGCCTTAGTCAAAGGATCCGCAATGTTAGCCTCAGTGGGTATTCTGCATATCCTTACATCTCCTCTATCGATGATCTCTCTAATGAGATGGAAGCGTCATAGTATATGTTTGGTCCGCTAATGTGACCGAGGTTCCTTAGCATGTGCAATAGTCCCATTGTTGTCACAATAGAGGTCTATCGGGTCCACAATGCTAGGAATCACACCAAGCTCTGCAATGAACTTCCGGATCCAAACAACATCTTTTGCTGCCTCAGACTCAGCAATATACTTGGCCTCTGTTGTAGAATCTGCGACAGTGTCCTGCTTCGAACTCTTCCAGCTCACAGCGCCACCATTCAGGCAAAATATATACCCTGACTGCGATCTAAAATCATCCCTGTCTGTTTGGAAGCTTGCGTCACTGTAACCCTTTACAGCTAGCTCCTCATCGCCTCCAAATATTAAGAAATATTCTTTCGTCCTTCGTAAGTACGTATGAATATTCTTGACAGCTGTCTAGTAACTTTCACCTAGATCTGACTGGTACCCGCTCGTCATGCTCAAAGCATACGAGACATCTAGACGAGTACAAAGCATAGCGTACATGATAGACCCTATAGTGGATGCATAAGGGATTTGATCCATACGGTCTCTCTCCTCCATAGAAGAGGGACCTTGAGTCTTCGAAAGACTCACACCATGTGACGTTGGCAGAAATCACTTCTTGGAATTCTGCATGGCAAAACGATTAAGCACATTGTCAATATATGTACTCTTACTTAAGCTAAGCAATCTCTTAGATCTATCTCTATAGATCTTGATGCCTAGGATATAGGTTGTTTCACCTAAGTCTTTCATTGAAAAACAATTCCCTAGCCACGTCTTCACAGACTGTAGTGAAGGGATATCATTCCCAATGAGGAGTATGTCATTTACATACAAGATTAGGAAGATAACTGTGCTCCCACTAACCCTCTTGTAGACACAGGGTTCATCTTCATTCTTGATGAAACCAAACTCTTTGATTGCATCATCGAATAGAAGATTCCAGCTTCGAGAAGCTTGCTTTAGCCCATAAATGGACCTTTGCAATTTACATACCTTTCCAGCATGCTCTGGATCTACAAAACCCTCAGGTTGTGTCATGTACACATCCTCGAGTAAATTCCCATTTAGGAATGCGGTTTTGACATCCATCTGCCAGATCTCGTAGTCATGGTAAGCTGCAATAGCAAGCATGATCCGAATAGACATAAGCATCGCCACTGGTGAAAAGGTTTCTTCATAGTCGATACCATGAATTTGTTTGAAACCTTTAGCTACCAATTGCCCTTTATAGGTAGGCATGTGTCCATCAATGTCAGTCTTTCTTCTAAAAACCCACTTACACCCAATGGGTTTAATCCCCTCAAGTGGATCAACCAAAGTCCATACTTGGTTAGTGTACATGGATTCCATTTCAGATCTCATGACCTCTAGCCATTTCTCAGAATCTGGGCTCATCACAGCTTCTTGATAGGATGTAGGCTCATTCAACTCAATAAGCGTAACGTCATTATGGTCAAACAAGAGAAAAGAGTATCTCTCAGGCTGACGACGTATCCTATCAGATCTGCGAGGAGGTTGGTCTACTTGAACAGCTTGTTGTTCCACAACTTCTTGTGCAACAATCTCATGATCCACAACATCTTGTGGTGTCTATTCAATGTCCATTAAGGCCTCAGTACTATCTGCATCTTGAACTTCTTCAAGATGGATTTTACTGCCACTAGTTCTTCTAGAAATAAACTCCTTTTCGAGAAAAATACCATTTCTAGCGACAAACACTTTGCCTTGTGTGGGATTGTAAAAGTAATATCCCTTCGTTTCCTTGGGATATCCTACAAAATAGCACTTATCAGATTTGGATCCTAGTTTATCTGAGACTTGACGTCGCATGTAAGCCTCACAACCTCAAATCTTCATAAAAGACATCGTGGGACTCTTCCTAGTCCATATCGTATATGGTGTCTTTGTGATGGCCTTTGATGGAACCCGGTTAAGGGTGAAAAGAGTCGTCTCTAAAGCGAATCCCCAGAAGGAAGAAGGAAGGTCTGTCTGACTCATTATCGATCGTACCATATCTAATAGAGTACGATTTCACCGCTCGGACACACCATTCCATTGTGGTGTTCCAGGTGGAGTGAGTTGGGATATGATCCCACACTCTGCTAGATGGTCACGAAACTCTTGGCTAAGGTATTCACCGCCTCGATCTGATCGAAGCATCTTAATACTCTTGCCAAGTTGGTTTTGTACTTCACTCTTGAATTCTTTGAACTTTTCAAAGGATTCTGACTTGTGTTTCATGAGATACACATAGTCATATCTACTGACATCATCAGTGAAAGTGATGAAGTACTGATAGCCTTCTCTAGCTGTGATATTGAAGGGGTTACATACATCAGTATGTATGAGTCCTAACATGTCTGTCGCTCTTTCGTATGTCCACTAAATGGAGTCTTGGTCATCTTGCCTAGAAGACAAGATTCACATGTCTCATATGATTCAAAATCAAATGAGTCCAGTAATCCATCCTTATGGAGCTGGGATATGCGACTCTCATTTATGTGTCCTAAGCGACAATGCCAGAGATATGTTTGGTTCAAATCATTTGATTTAAACCGTTTGGTATTTATGTTATAGATTGAGTTTTCTAGGTCTAGAACATAGAGTTCATTCACAAGTGGTGCATTACAATAGAACATGTCATTTAACATTATCGAACAACATTTGTCTTTTACGATAAATGAAATCTTTCTTGTCCAAACAAGATACTGAAATTATGTTCTTAGTCAATGCAGGTACATAAAAGCACTCCTCTAGTTCTAAGATAAGCCCAGTGGGCAAAGAAAAGGAATAAGTTCCTACAGCTATGGCAGCAACTCTTGCTCCATTGCCTACTCGTAGGTCCACTTCGCCCTTTGTCAATGATCTAGCTCTTTGAAGGCCCTGTACATTAGTACAAATATGAGACGTGCATCCGGTATCTAATACCTAAGAAGAAAAGATAAATAGATTGACTTCTATAACAAAAATACCTGAGACAGAAGTCTCACTTCTTTTCTTCTTTACTTCCTCTAGGTAATGTTTGCAGTTCCTCTTCCAATGTCCAGTCTCAACATAGTGGAAGCAGGTTCCTTCCTTAGGCAACTTATCTTTAGCCTTGGATGTAGTAGAGTTGGCCTTGCCTTTGGCTTAGGTCTTACCCTTGCCTTTAGGCTTCCATTTTGCCTTTGCCCTTTTGTACCATAGTACATTACTGGTTTTGGTTTTCTTGAGATTAGGTTCAGCAGTTCTTAACATGATGAGCATCTCAGGCAAAGACTTGTCCATTTTATTCATGTTATAGTTCATGGCAAATTGGTTGTACCCTTCTCGCAACGATTGTAAGATAAGGTCCGTAGCCAATTCTTGGCCCAGTGGAAATCCTAGTCTTTCAAGGTTCTCGACATACCCAATCATCTTGAGTACGTGAGTTCCTACAGGAGTTCCTTCTTGCATCTTGCATGCAAATAGGGCTTTAGACACCTCAAACCGCTCGTGCCTAGCTTGCCCTTGATATAGTTGCTTTAGATGCTCAACCATCTCATGTGCATTCATGTTCTCATGTTGCTTCTGAAGCTTAGAGTTCATGGTGGCAAGCATAAGGCATGATACATCAAGTGCATCATCCTGATGCTTCTTGTAAGCATCCTTTTTGGCACGGGTAGCGGTAGCGGCGGGTGCTTCTAGAAGAGATTGCTCTAGGACGTACAGTTTTCGTTCTTGTTAGAGGACTATCCTCAAGTTTCTGTACCAGTCCAGGAAATTAGCTCCGTTGAGCTTGTCCTTCTCAAGGACGGATCACAGAGAGAGAGAGTATTTGACGTGTTAGATGACATGGTGATCTACAACAGTAAAATTATGCAGAAATAAGTATCATATCTAATTCATTTAATTAGGCCTTTAATGAAATGATGCTCCCACTGAATCGTAGAGCTTTGGTTGGGGCTAGTCAAGGATGTAGGCAAACTCAATTTACCAACACTACTAGCTCCAAACCAAATAGCAATTATTATTCATGTGGGACAAGATCCATATTATACTTCATCTTGAGTTAGCTTTGGCTAATCGCCCAAGACTTGATATAATTAGGTAGGTAACATTTTACCAATTACATCTCATGCAACTCTTTGAAACAAAGGGTCAAGATGCACATTATACATCATATTGAGTTAACTTTGGCTAATCGCCCATGATATGGAATAATTATTCTCTTACCCAATTTTCCCAACTTTTGGGATATGCCTCCAAATTTCTCAATCTAATTGAGGGGACTTAGTTAAGTCTCACCCAAAGTTTGATAGCGGGACATCACAATTGTCCTCTCACACTTTACCAAGATAAAATGCGTCACTTTGCTTTGGCAAACCCAACAACAAATGATCGAGGTAGTTTATGAGTGCCAAACTTTGGTAGGCATATTGAGTTGACTTAATTGAGTTAACTATTTATCTAATCATGCATCACATACACACATTGCATATATCAATATATAAGCGATAAAATGTGACATGGTTATGACCCGTATACTACGATCTTCCCAAGCCAATGAGAAGATCGATGGTCAACCTAGGGATAACATTTTGTCCAAGTGCATCCTTCGGTCATCATATGCGGTCAGCATCCTTCTTGTAACTTCATTCTTCAATGGACACTCCACTACTCCTTTTGTACATTACAATGTAGGAAAACTCGAGTTACATTCGAGTCTAAATCTATTTTTACAACTTGGAAAAATAGAGACAAGGCACGACACGCAAGCCGTACTATGAATTACAACATGCACACACACACATATTCATCCAATCATATTGGGGTTAAGGCCATAACCATGCACCATGTCATCAATCACATATAATAGATTTAGGACATCAATTTTTATTATGATTGAAAAAATGCTCATGAGCCGAAACCATAGGATATAAAATTTGTCGAGTATATTCGCATCATAGCACAATTTCATATTTCATATTATGATGCTATAGACTTTTAGTTTGATCAACACAAACTTTTGTATCTCGACAAATGCTCATACATTTTACAATCTATAATAAAATTATATCCTACTTCTATATCCCATATAAAAGTTTTCTAAACTTTGTACAATCTTTCACAAGCGGCTCTAATACCACTGAAGGGATCTATAGGTAAAAATATATAAAATCGCAATGGAAATAAGATCCCTCGAGTGATCCATGCGAAAGAAAAACTTATACAAAGTGATCTACAATTCCTATCTTATAGGAATACCTTTGTCGCGTGCCCTTCGCTTATCCCGCTAGTCCTTTAGTTCGCCAGATCTCTATACGTTCAAGTGTCCGTGCCTCTATGCATATCCACACGAACACGATCTACGCCTCAGAGAGGAACCACCTTAGTTGTGCTAGCAACTTGGGATGGTTCACAAAGCACAAGAACCTCCACTAGAGAATTATGGACAAGGAGGAAGAAAGAAGAGGAAGAGAGATGTCCACTCTAGCCTTTGACAGGGGAGGGGGGTATTTATACTCATCTAATGAATACCAAGGGTCTATGTCCCTTGAGCTCCTCTCATCTTAATGCTAATAAAATCCAATGAATACCAAGCCTCTTGGTATTCCTTGAGACTCTTAATATTCTATTCATCTAATGAATAGAATGTCTCTTAGCCTTCCTCTTAAATAATATTTTATTAAACCCTTTAATGAATATTATCCATAATTAAGTGGTTGAGTCTAATCTAGATGAGTCTAACTCAAATTAGACTCAATCCCATAATCTAATTGGATTCACTTGAGTCTAACTCAATTAATCCAATTCGAATCAAATCTTAGTCAAACCAAGATCAATTAATCTCCGAAGCATCGTGTCCTTAGTGTGTGACCCAATAGGTTCTCGTAATGTTGGCAATGTGCCTAAACGCTTTAGACACATAAGCAATGAGCGACATTTAGCAATGCATCATTACTACCCAAGTAACAAGAAAAGTCGAGATCCGACTAAACCTCTGTGACTATGATAATGTATGACCTTGTCATTCTATCCTCGATATCTAGATTGACCAATGAGGCATAGACCGTGTCATCCTCAGTCAATCTTATATTTCTTGATCCCCGAGTAGACTCACTCAAACAAAGGAGCTCAATATCTCATATTGACTCATTTGAGCATGGTCATGCATTTTAGTAGTCCTACTCAATCAACGGGCCCACAGATATCACTCCCATCATATGGGAGGGATTGATCCCATCTACATCACTCACTTCCCTTCGCATAATTCATTACATACCCAGCGATTGCCTTTATAGTCCACCCTGTTACGGGTGACGTTTGACGATACCAAAGTACATAACTCCTTATGTAGGGAACCGTAGTGACTTCAGGTCTAAGGACTATTCATACTAATAGTCACATGAGAAAGTTTATGACACTCATATGACAATATATGAAACATTTTCATGGCGGATCAATTCAGTACATATTCTCCAATGTATACCCATGTGTCAACTTGATATCACATATCCATGACTTGTGAGCTCAAGTTATCAGTTGACCTACATGCTAGTCTCCATGCATTAATATTGTCTTTGAATATTAATACTTGACTAGGAATGATTTAGTGTAGTGTTCTCTACATTATCTCACTATCGATTCAACCAATCGATATAATGTAGATAAGAACTTACTACCCAAGGACATTATTATACTTAGTTATTTGGCACAAATACAAAGTAAGTATAATAACCAAACATGCCTTTATTAATAATAGAATATGATACAAATTGTCCCTAGTCAATCATCACATAATTGACTCTAGGGTTCCTACTAACAGGATCTTGGCCTGCTAATGGATCCAAACCCGATCCATTAATAAGGATCCATTCCACTAAAGGACCCTTATTGAATTACCTCACCAACCCCCATATTTACATATGGGTTGCCCTTATTACGAGTCATCCATCCCCCCGTGTTTATGATCATGAATGCCCGTTAATTAATTTAAATTACTGACAATTCAAATTAATTAACCTCTGAGTCCTTGACTAGTATCACTCAACCTTATCATCATGTCAGATCAAATCCACCTGCAGGGTTTAGCATAATGAACCTTTTGAGCTCATCAGGGGGGCATCATCATCCTGACTCACCAGGACACGGATTCCATCAATAATCATCGGCACATCATATTATTAATTTCATCTCCCAACTTACCAGACCTATCGATCTAGCAGAATAGATCTCGCCCACTAATAAATCAAAAAAATAATAAATAATAATATAAGCCCGATATTATTTCGTGATTAAGGGATCGTACTCCATAATAATATCATGAGGTCCTATCCAATTATCGAGTCAGGACAAATTGGATAACCTCGGGTTTTGGTCCTACCCAATGTACTCAAAGCACACTAGCGTAATTCTATGATCAAGACCAACCACACCTAATTACACTACAACCTTCCCGATGGGTTGTCCAATTCCATCTCGGTTGTGGTCCTCTATTTTATACTAAGAAAGGAACTGATAACATGATCTTCCGTGTGACACCACACACCATGTTATCTACAACGCAAAGTAATTGGACTTCGTGCATGTACTAATGTAATCAAGCACCTAGTGTAGTTGTGATTCTCTTTTCAAAAGACAGATGTTCATATAAAGAAATTCATGTCTTTTAGTATACACATCTTACAGTAGTATAATTAGGTATGGTTTGTCTTAATCATAGAATTACACTAGTGCGCTTTGTGTGTATTGAGTAGGACCAAAAGAGAGGTTATCCAATTTTGTATTGACTTCATAAATTGGATTAGACCTCGGTTTATATTATGGAGTACGATCTCTTAATCCTGAAATAATAAACGGGCACATATAATTAATTATTATTTCTTTGACTTACCAATGGGCGAGATTTATTTATTTAAATGATAGGCCTGGTAAATTAGGAAATAATATTAATTATATGGTGTGCCATTGATTATTGAAGAAATCCATGTACTGGTAAGTCAAGATGATTATGCTCCCTTGATGAGCTCAAAAGGATTGTCATGTTAAATCTATCAAGTAGACTATGGTCCGACATGATGAAAAGGTTGTGTGGTACTAATCAAGGATCAAGAGGATAATTAATTAAAATTATCAGTAATTTAAATTAATTATCGGGCATTCGATATCTTAAACATGGTGAGATTGACGACTCATAATAGGTGGAGCCCATATGAAAATATGGAGGTTGGTGAGGAAGTTCAATGGGATCCTTTATTGGAATGGATCTCTATTAATAGATCGGATTTGGATCCATTAGCAGGCCAAGACCCAACTCCTCTACCTTAGCCCTACAAATATCCCATAGGGCTAATGAATTAATTTAGAATTAATTCAATTAATCACAATTACCAAACCCTAAACCCTCTCCCCCTCTCCTCTCTCTCTCCTAGGTCACCGACGCAAGGGAGAAGAAGGTGTCTTCTCCTTCATCCCTCCGTGATCTCCTTCACAGATCTTTAGGCGATGTTCACATGGAATAGGAGAGGCTCTACTCATCCTTTGGTGATCGGTGGAGGCTTGAATGTGGAGGAGAGGTGGCCGGCGGTAAGGTTTGAGCGGCGCCGGTGGTAAGGTTGAAGAAGGACTCTAGGGAGGGGAAGAATCACTCTCTTCTCCTCCTTTTCTTCTTCCTTACTTGAGCACACATAGGAGAGGAAAAAGGTGTGGTCGGCGGTGAGGAATTTCCTTCCTCTAGCTCCGACGGCGGCGGGTTTGGAGAAGTTGCTGGCGGCGACAATTTTGGATTGGAGGAGGAAGAAAGGAGCTTCTTCTCTATTCTTCTTCCGGTTCTTCATCTTCAGAGCCTTCTTTTCGGTGCTGCCTTGTGGCTGGCGGTCCTTGGGAGCTTGAGGTCACTGGCGGCGCAAGGAGGAGAAGTAGAAAGGTGGCCGACGCAAGGAAACCCTAGCTATTTAGGGTTTGTGTTGAGGCAAGGAATAAGTTTGAAGAAAGGTGATTAATTCGAGGCTTTCGGTGACTCCACGTCTTGGTAGCTCGTCGCCCACACAACGTCCAAGAGGGGAGGGTCATAAGGTAGAAGACTACGAGGTAAAAGGTGAGGTATACCTCTCCCTAGTTCCATCTTTGTTTTGTTATATTTTTGCATTGATTATTCTTATCGTTGCATGGGTTGTTAATTAATTATCATAGATTAATTATTTGTTAATTAATATGATAATTAATTTATGTTATGGACCCCAATCATAAACATAAAAAATTGGCGATCCATTCGTCGTCTTTTCTACGGTCTTTTGATTTGGATTTTGGTTTTGGCTAAGTTGTGACTTGAATCAATTAACACAACGACGAGATGGTCGTTTGGGAGACGAGTCTCTATTCGGGTTAAATTTTTAATCCGTAGACATAGAGAGGTCTCTCATGTTCGACCGCGTGGTTGCTTAGGAAACCCGTCGAGCCTTACCTTGGGTATTGCTACCTCGGTGGTTACAACCATCAGCTGTAACACAGGGGTTAGTCTGAATATAAATAATATATAAAATAAGTGCATGTATGATAGCCAGTGTTGTCCGATCCTGACTTTGGATTTCAACTGAAATCCTAGGTCGGACCAATGCCTACTGTTCCCTCTTCTAGGGAACGTGTCCTCACCTACTCTACTTTGGAGAAGTTAACTGTTGCCAACTGGCTCCTCCAATTGGACATTTGCTCGGCTTCTAAAGATTTCAAATCTCAAATGTTCGTACCTCGACCTGTCCCTACTTGACCGTTGTCCTTGCTCGGCTAAGACTCCTGCCCCATGTTCCTGATCAGGTCTTCGGTTCTCGACCCTCAGACAGGTCTTAGTGATTAGTCCTCCGAACCAGGTCATTGTGCCCAACCCTTAGCCAGGTCTTCGGTTCCCAACCCTCGGTCAAGTCTTCGTGTCCCGTCCTCAACAAGGATTTCATGCTCAACCCTGCAGGTCAAGACTTCGTGCCTAGGTAAACTAGGACTTTCCTGCATACTTAGTAAAACATATTAGATCCAAAAGCATATTTAACTTTGAACCCATTACCATTATCAATACGAGATTTGATTTGTTGCTTTCAGCACCAACAATCTCTCCCTTTTTAATTTATGGCAACCCAGTTCAAAAGTTATGTTAAATAACTATTTAAGCAAGTAGCAAAAGCATTAAAGGAACACAGTACAACATTTTTTAAGGTAAGAAAATTTTTTTAACGTATCATTTTAAAGTTTAGAAATATTTGCATGTTAAAATTCTATTTCAAAGTATTTTAAGAAAACTTGCAAAGCTCCCCCATGATATGTTAAGTTTTGAAAATAAAGCTCCCTCTTGATATGTAAGTCTCCCCCTGAAGTCAATTGAAAGATTTCTGAAAACAAGTAAACTTTGAAAAACTCAAAGTAAAATTTAACGTAAAATTTAAACTTTTCCTTTCTCTCCCCCTTTGAAAATAGAATATTGAAAAGAAAAGTACTTTGAAAAACTTGTATTGCTACTTAAAAGAAAGAAAAAACAAAAAAAATCCTTTTAACTTTTCCTTTCTTTCCCCCTTTGACTTATATCTAAAAGCATTTTGCTTAAGGGAAAATGATTTTTTTTAGAAAAGAATTCAAGTATCAAAGCCCATAATAATTTTTGAAATGCAAGTAAATCATACTAAGTTTTGAAAAAAAAATTATGCTACGTAATATTTTGAAAATAATTTTAAGTGAGGCAAGTCAATAACGTGACAAAAAAGGATAAGTAAATTTGAAAAAAATATTTGAGTGATGCAAATAATGCTAAGTAAATTTTTAAAAAATAAGTAAAAATCTTTTGAGTGAGTTAGATAAATGGTTCTAAGTAAATTTTGAAAGAATATTTAAGTTAAAAATTGAATAATACTAAGTAAAAATTGAACAACTATTTATGTTAAGCAGATAATTAATGAAAAATTTATAGGAATAAACTACGAAAAAAATTTTAGAACCAATTTAATTCACTCATTTGAGTCCAACCATGATTTAAGGCCAAGCATAAAAAAGTAATCAAGCAAAAATTTTGAAAAAAATAATTTGAATAATAAGATAAAACTAAACAAACACAAAAAATTTCAATCCACGAGCCCCTGCCTAACCCAATTTGTTACTTATCAATTGTTATAAAATAGTGACTTTCACTTGCGTTAGTCAAGTTAAGTAGCCTAATCAATTTAGATTTGCCAAGCTTGATTACTTAACTTAATTGATATTCAATTGTATTTATTGCCTCAACTGTAGGATCGGTGGCGTCAATAGAGGGGGGAGTAATATCGACTCGCTTCTTTTCACGGAACTTTATTGTTCGTTCTTGCTATCAGAGTGTTAGTACGTTGCGGAATATAAAATAAACACAAACACAACATGAGTAACTCGGGGGATTTACTTGGTTCCCAACCCCCCAGGGTCAGTACGTCTAAGGCCTAAATACTCACCTTGAGTCCACTAATGGTCTCCATTCCAGAATTTCCAGAGGTGGAGAAACTCATCTTATAGTTTAACTACAATCATAGAAATGATAATAAAATAAGTACAACTTTATAAACTAAAACAAACTAACAGAAACGAAGATCCGGCTAATCCGGAAGTCCGAAGTACATCGCACTTCCTCTTGGAGCCTCCTTGGTCATAGAACTTTGACTTAGCGCTTTTGCTTCGCATAAAATGATTAAGCAGATGGAAAACATAGTGTTCTGAAGTGAGGGGTCGAAGCCCCTTTCATAGCAGCTTCATGGGTGCCTGATAAGGTATGGGGCGCCTCACAACTGTTGGGTATAGCTTGGTGGGTTTCCAAAGCGAATACCTGATCGGTCCGAGAGATTTCTCCATGTATGCCTACAGATTAAAAATTTAATCAGAATGGAGAGCCGTCTCTCATCGACCGTCTCGTGCCGTGTCGAACGATCCAAACTGCAACCTAGCCAATTACCAAAATCGGCCTTGCAATTTTCTCAACCGTTCGAGCGCGAAAAAGGCGACGAGTTGATCGCCGGCTTTTGTGTTTATGGTCGGGGTCCAGTTAATAAATTATTTATCATGATTCATAATCTAAATAATCATAACAAACATAAAATGACGAGACTAATGAATAAGGTACAAAATGAACATAAGGAGCCAAGGAGGAACTATACCTTCCATTACATTACGATCTTGTACCGTATGCCCCTCCCCTCTTGGACGTCATGTGGGCGACGATCTACCAAGACCCGTGGTCACCAAGTTGATCCCTTCTCCTTGCGCCAACCAATCCCCAACCAAAGGGATGCCATCGGCTGCTCCGAGGAGATATTCAAACACAAACCCAATTAACTCTTTCCTTCACTGCTAGTGCTTGAACAACAAGTATCTTGGAGTTCTTGTGATCTGAGTGTTAGTAATATGAGAGAAGTGTCCTAAGGCAATCACCTTATGATTGTAATTATTTACTTTAATAAATGAATATTCACTATTTGAGTATACATGTTCATATATTTGATTGAGATCTTGAACTCATTTACTGAATGTCCGCAATACAATTCACAGCATGAGAGAATTTGTGATGAATTCACAACTAGTGATTATCTCTACATGTGCAATTGTGAAGTATTGAAATTGTCCCTAGTCGATGAATTGATAAATACGGACACTATCAATTCTATTGAGACTAGCATGGGTTATTCTCTAATCAGCTGATTCTCACTGGCTGGTGACATTGGGATGTCCGGAGATAAACATGGATGCTAGTTAAGGGAACTAGTCCATTGGAGTGACTAGCTGTAAGACTTCATATGGTAATCTACATATAGATATGTCAATGAAAGTTCTTACTGCAGCTTAAGTGCGATGTTCCTTTGACTTGCGGTGTCCAAGTCATCTTGGTCACGGAGACTTATACTTTGACATCTTAAGCAAGCATCTCTAAAGAGGTGTGGACCCAGGATGGTTGGGTATAAGCCGAAGTGCCCGAAGATGTTTGAACATGTAACGACCCGCCTTCTGATACTAAGCTTTAAGGCGGATCACTACTAACTAACTAACTGGCTGACTAATTACTGATTTCTAATAATGCTTTTCTAGATGCTAAACCCATATGGGAGAATTTTAAAAATTCTTATTTTGCTATTTACTGAACTAACAATTCTTAATCATGTTTAAAGTACTAATCAGCCAAAATAAAACAAAAACTTTAATTTTATTAATTTGGCTAGAATTCGATACACCCACCTCTGCATTGCATGACTAAAGGACTAACCAGCTGCTCTACAACACTTTTGTTTTACACAGAACCAGTCGACTGTTATATGCCAGTCGGCTAGTCGGGCCACAGAATGTTTCTGTGCCCGATACCAGTCGACTGGTGTTTTCCCAGTCGACTGGTAGTTCTGAAAATCCAGCTTTCAAATTCCCAGAACTTATCAAACTTGAGCTACAATGTACCAAAATCATATCTAACAAACATAATGACATAAATAAAGTTCGACAACTATTCTAAGACATTTATTACATGTTTTTGGAGGGTTTCTAGCATGTATAGCAACTTAGAAATCATAAAAGCGACATGTAGAAGCATAAACATGAATGTGCCAAGTTTGTATCAACTTCTTATTGTAACTATTCATTTCCCATATCTAAAAGCATCCTTAGCTACTACATGTCATTCTATATGGTGCATTAATCTTAGAACAAGCATATCTCAAGTATTTAGCATGTAGATCAAAAGTATCATGTTCTTACTCCTAAAGCGTAAACATGGGTCTAAATTACCCTATCACAACTAGTAACTCATGACATTCAAGCATTCATTAAACCAATATTAAGTCAGGTAAATAAACTACTTCAAGTATACTAGGCACCACGAATACAAGTCTAATTAAGTTCATACATGGTTCACATAATATATTGCGGAATAACTAAAGAAACATAATAGAGACTATTTTTATGCTTTGCAAGTTCCGAAGACTTTTATTCCAACTCCACCATCACACACACTTTGCATCAAGCCCGCCGCCTCCGCTACTAGTGCTTTCCTTTACCTGTATCTGCAGTATAAGGAAATGCAAACTAATAAGCATAAAGCTTAGTATGTACCATCTAGCCTCACAAAACTATGAAAACTCGAATTATGCTTTTGTAAAATATGCTATGCACATACATGCTCATATCCATAAGTAATCATGCTAGGCTCATGCTAAAATACATATCATAGAATGTCATGGCATATAACTGAGACATGACACATACTGAACTAAAACTGAAAAGTAAGTTATAGCATGACATACATATCTGAACTGGAACTGAAACTAACTAACATAAAACTAATTATTAAATTCACCACGTGCTAATATGAATTTCTGAAAACTAAATACATATAGTAGGTGAAAGTAATAATCAACTGCTGTGGGCCCGGCAATGTACCAACTGTGCGCGCATCCCTAATAAACCCGAGGTAGCAAATCCCGAATCCATTAGGGTTTTACTAGGTTATCTAAACCTAGGGGCAACTAGGAGCCCATCCCATACTAGGTTATCTAAACCTAGAGGCAACTTGGAGCCTATCCCTAGACCGGAGTCCGGTACAATGCCACTGAAAATAAAATAGTCCTTTATACTTTTCTTTCCTTTTCTGATTCTTGCTTTTACTAGGTTATCAAAACCTAGGGGCAACTAGGAGCCCATCCCATTGGACCTTGGTCCCAATCATAAACTGGAGCAAGAATTTCTATTCTTTAATGCTTTCTATAGCATTAACTGAACTAAACATTTTAACAAACACCTAACGTGCGTGCTTGTTCATAATTTACGATTTCTAATCGTAGAACATACATATAAGGAGATAAAGCATACGGAAAATCGACCGAAACTAATTATACTGCAGGTGAGGGGTACTTACTTCCTGCGCTAGGTTTTCTTACGAATAAAAATATGAAATTCCTGAGGGAACGTCGAACTACAATGTTCTTCTTGCTTCTTGGTGTTCTCCTCGCGTCTATGAGGGTCCCCGTAGAGAATAGGGTCTCTTGAGACCTTCCCTTGGCTTCCCCTTTGTCTTGGGCGGCAAGAGAAGAGGAGAAGAGGAAGAAAATGCAAGAGAGGAAGAGGAGAGGAGGAGGGGGCGTCGGCGCACCCTTGGCTCACGAAACCTAAAAAAATCTCCTCCTTTAATTCTTTAATTCGTTATTTATATTAAGTTGTAAAATCACCCTAAGTTAAATACATATCTAGAATACTCTATTATTTCACTCAAGGAAACTCCCATTGGCCTAATGGTTCGTAGAGCCATGACAAGGGTTTAAACTAGTTAGAGCTTGCAGGTTCAAAACTCGCCTAATGCCACCAACTCATCTTCTTTATTTTTGGCACTTCTTTTTATGGAAAAATTCCATAAAAATATCTAAAAATTCCAGAAAAAATCTAGGATATTTCTAAAATTATTTGAGTAAATTTTTTGGGCTTTACAATCCCCATACCTTATAAAAAGTTCATCCTCGAACTTAAAATAACTCTGGATATTTCTGTCTCATTCTGTCCTCTGGTTCCCAGGTTGCCTCTTCTACTCTGTGATTTTGCCATATGACTTTCACTAATGGTACCTCCTTGTTTCGCAATTTCTTAACTACTCGATCTATTATCTGAATAGGCCGACTATCATAACTGAGATCTTCGCGAACTTGTACCGTCTGTGGCTCTATCACCTGGGTGGCATCTGGGATATGCTTTTTCAGCATGGAAACATGAAATACATTGTGGATAGCTGACATCTCCTGAGATAGCTCCAACTCATAAGCTGCTTTGCCAACTCTTCTAGTGATGGGGTATGGTCCTACATATCTGGGACTTAGCTTGCCCTTCTTCCCAAAACGTATTACTCCCTTCATGAGAGCCACTTTGAGGAATACTGAATCCCCAACTTTAAACTCTAATGGTCTACGCGGTGTATCAGCATAGTTCTTCTGGCGACTCTGAGCTGTTTCTATTCTCTGGCGGATCTGCTGTATGGCTACGGTGGTATCATCTATAAGATCTGTCTGTAGGCCTAACTCTTGCCTCTCACCGCCCTCATACCAGCAGATAGGAGATCTACACCTCCACCCATATAAAGCCTCATAGAGTGTCATGCCGATAGTGGCCTGATAACTATTGTTGTAGGCGAATTCTGCTAAGCACAGGTATCTGCTCCTACTGCCCTTGAAATCTAGAGCACAAGCTCTGAGCATATCTTCTAGTACTTGATTAACTCTCTCTGTCTGACCATCTGTCTGAGGATGGAAAGTTGTGCTAAACTTCAGTTTGGTGCCTAGTGTTGTCTGTACGCACTCCCAGAAGTGTGAAGTGAACCTACTGTCCCTATCTGAGATGATAGTCCTAGGGACCCCATGTAGTCTGACGATCTCCTTGAGGTATAACTGAGCTAGCTGTTCCATGGAATAGGAGATCCTGATAGCTAGGAAGTGGGCAGACTTAGTCAATCTGTCAACTATTACCCAGATCGCATCATATCCATTCATTGTTCTGGGTAGTCCCACTATAAAATCCATGGAAATATCTTCCCATTTCCATTCTGGAATATGGATAGGCTGCAAAACTCCTCCTGGTCTCTGATGTTCTGCCTTGACCCTTTGGCATGTCAGACAGGTACTGACATATCTGGCGATGTCTCTCTTCATCCCAGGCCACCAAAAATGTCCCCTGAGGTCTTGGTACATTTTGGTGGAACCAGGATGCATCGCATAAGGAGATCCATGTGCGTCCTCTAGGATCTTCCTTCGGAGCTCTTCTTGGTTCGGAACACATAAGCGGTCACCGTAGTACAGTGTCCCATTATATGATAGGCGAAATTCTCCATTTTCGGCTTCTGCTATCCCCTGCTTTATTTTCTGAAGGTCAGGATTTTGATCCTGTGTTGTCTGGATGTCTTCAATCAGGGTGGACACTAATGTCAAAGTGGAGAGCTGTCCAACTAAAATTTCCAGTCCGAACTCTGATAACTCTTTCCGAAGGGGCTGTGACATCGTGGACAAAGCTAGTAGGGTGGCACTAGATTTTCTGCTAAGTGCATCTGTCATCTTATTAGTTTTACCTGGATGGTAGAGGATGTCGATGTCATAATCCTTGACTAGCTCAAGCCACCTGCGTTGTCTCATGTTCATATCCTTCTGAGTAAAGAAATACTTTAGACTATGATGATCTGTGAAAATCCTACACTGAGCTCCGTATAAGTAATGCCTCCAAATCTTGAGAGCGAACACTACTGCAGCTAGCTCAAGGTCATGGGTAGGGTAATTCTTCTCATAATCCTTGAGTTGTCTAGAGGCATAGGCAATAACCTTGTCATTCTGCATCAGCACTGCTCCAAGTCCTAATTTAGACGCATCGCTATATATGTCAAAGCTGTCAGTGGTCTTTGGAAGAGTCAGGATGGGAGCACTAGTCAATCTTCTCTTTAATTCTGTAAAGCAGTTCTCGCAGTCCTCTGTCCACTGAAACTTTTTGTTCTTTCTGGTAAGAGCTGTCAGTGGGGAGGCTATTCTGGAGAAATTCTCTACGAACTTCTTGTAGTAACAGGCTAGACCCAGAAAACTTCTGATCTCACTGGCATTCTTCGGTCTGATCCAGTTACTTACTGCTTTTATTTTGCTGGGGTCTACCATCACCCCTTCCTTGGAGATGATGTGACCTAGAAAAGACACCTGATCGAGCCAGAATTCATATTTTGAGAATTTTGCATACAGCTGGCTCTGTTGAAGGATCTGCAATACTGTCCTGAGATGCTCAGCATGTTCCTCCTGAGTTCTTGAGTAGATAAGAATGTCATCAATAAAGACGATGACAAACTTATCTAAGTACTCCCTGAATACTCTGTTCATGAGGTCCATAAATGTCGCTGGAGCATTTGTGACCCCAAAAGGCATGACTACAAACTCGTAGTGCCCATATCTGGTTCTGAAAGCTGTCTTGGGAATATCACCCTCTCTGACTTTGACCTGGTGATAGCCGGATCTCAAATCTATCTTTGAGAAGACTGTGGATCCCTTTAGCTGATCGAACAAATCATTGATCCTAGGTAGAGGGTACCGGTTCTTAATGGTGACTTGATTCAAAGCTCGATAATCTATACACAGGCGCATGGACCCGTCTTTCTTCTTCACGAACAACACTGGAGCTCCCCATGGTGAATGACTAGGGCGGATAAAGCCCTTGTCGAGTAACTCCTGTAGTTGCTCTTGAAGTTCTTTCAATTCTGCTGGAGCCATACGGTATGGTGCTTTTGAGATCAGATTTGTACCCGTAACGAGTTCGATCTCAAAAATCTCTCTGTCTGGTGCTAGGCCTGGTAGCTCATCAGGGAAAACTGCTGGGTAGTCGCATACCACTCGGACCTCTTCTAGCTTTTGGTCCTTCTCTTGCGTGGTATTGACTACATGTGCTAGAAATCCAGTACATCCAGTATTCAGCAGTTTCTGTGCTTTCATGGCTAAGAGAAATTTCCTGGCCTTCTTCTTCAGTTCTCCGATGTATTCAAACTGCTCTCCTGTCTCTGGTTGGAATACAACTTTCCTTTTTCGGCACTCTATGGAAGCACCGTATTTGCTCAGGAAGTCCATCCCAAAAATGACATCATAGTCGGGCATATTCAGTATTACTAGATCACAGTAAAGCTCTCTGTCTGAAATGCTGACTGGTATGACACGGAGCCAGAGCGTAGATGCCATGATGTCTCCGGAGGGCAGAGTAGTCAGGAACTTGTTAGTGATATGAGAGAAGTGTCCTAAGGCAATCGCCTTATGATTGTAAACATTCATTTTAATAAATGATGATTCACTATTTGAGTACACATGTTTGTGTGTTTGATTGGGATCTTAAACTCATCTACTGAATGTCCGCAATACAATTCACAGCATAAGAGAATTTGTGATGGGATCACAACTAGTGATTATCTCTAAATGTGCAATTGTGAAGTATTGAAAATATCCCTAGTCGATGAATTGATAAAAACGGACATTATCAATTTTGTTGAGACTAACAAGGGTTATTCTCTAATCAGCTGATTCTCACTGGCTGGTGACATTGGGATGTCCAGAGATAAACATAGATGCTAGTTAAGGGAACTAGTTCATTGGAGTGACTAGCTGTAAAACTTCATATGGTAATCTATATAGATATGTCAATGAAGTTCTTACTGCAGCTTAAGTGCGATGTTCCTTTGACTTGCGGTGTTCAAGTCATCTTGGTCATGGAGACTTATACTTTAACATCTTAAGCAAGCATCTCCAAGGAGGTGTGGACCCAGGATGATTGGGTATAAGCCGAAGTGCCCGAAGATGTTTGAACAGCCTACAAAGGATTCACCACTCCTTGCGAGGAGATGTATACCCAGGCCTATCGTCGGATTGTTACTTAAAGCCTCTGGCCAGAGCATATCATGTTTAGAGTATGAGTCTCTTAAATACATGAGAGTAATTAGAAATCCAAAGGACGAGAAAGACACTACTTGGGCTAGGTGTGACGTAGTCAGCCTAGTGGGGACTGACACACACAGACCATGTCCTGAACCAAGTGGGTATAAGATGGTGAAGGGAATGGGGCACGATTCATTAGAGCTGCTGAAGGGTTTCAGAATGACTTCTGAGGTCAACCGTTGATCTTTCGATTAATTGGGGGTCATGATGTACTACTAGGTGCCACTTATGATCGTTCTATAATTAGTTGATTATAGACGGCCAACATAAATTGAAAGCCTATTTAGTCACACGCACTACGAGTAATCCGAGGGATTTAAAACGAGTTGAAAATTGGATTTTCCGATCAAGAGAAATAAGTCGAATCTGAGTTAATCAGAGGCGCAACGGAAGCTAAAAATGGCTAAGTCTTTTGAAGGCTTATTGGGCGAATTAAATAAGTTTAATTCGCGATGGGTTCGGCTCGATTTGGCCGGCCAAAGAGGGTGCCCACCCTCTTTGGTTTGGCCGGCCACCACTTGGGGAGAAAACCAATTTATTTGGTTTAATTAATAATATAAATCTAGTGCGATTTGTTTTATAAATTATGGATAAATAAATTTGTATAAAGAAATTTATATAAAGAAATTCATAGAAATTTATTCTTTTTTATGGAAATTAAAATGATCCATTGAATGATTTATTTTAATTTTATAAAATCAATTATGAATTGATTTTTCCATAATAAAGAAGATTTATAAATTTCTTGTAAAATTTATTCCATAATAAAAGGAGAGATGTTTTTGTTTTATTATAAAGTTAGTTATAATAAAACTTGGCTTAAACGGAATAATTCATAAAGAAAATTTATAGGATAAATTTTTTATGAAAAATTCCGTTAAAGGGGAGACTTGGCAAGGGAGAGGCTACTATATAAAGGAACCAAAGGCAAGCCTTGAATTCCCAAAATTGAGTTATCAAGAGATCTAGTAGTTCTCTCCCTCTCTCTCTTATTCTCTCCCTCTCTCTTCCCCTTAGGGCCGGCGGCCCCATCCTCTCCCTAGGGCCGGCGCACAACCACCCTAGGGGCGTCGCACCATCCTCACACTACCTAGGGTTGGCGTGAGCAACATCCACCAAGGAGGCGTCAAAGAAGAAGAAGAAGAAGCGGGTCGCATCTCCTTCCTTCTCGGAATTTAGATTCCGTTTCTTGGTGGTTAGTTTCCTTTCTTCTATATTGATCTTCTAGTTGTGCCTTTAGAGAATCTAGTAGTTCTCGTCGGCATAAAACTCGTGGCTTTGCGAAGTCATCCCGAAGAGAACTCGGCGTGGACGCGAATAGAGGCGAAGCTTCCAAGGGACGCTACGGTTGGATCTCGTCCCTTACTTCGAGATACGCGAGGTATCAAAGTAAATTAGTTTACTTTTTGCAAAATTTTAATTTATGATCATGTCCACACATCATAAGGTCGCATGCTAGATACGTGGTTAAAAATAATTTGAGAAATTATTTATGCTAATTCTTCCGCTGCACGTAAATATTTTAAAATTTACGAACTCGTATCCTTGTCAACATGCACCCGGTCCCAACAGAACTGACCACTAAGTACATCTGGAGGTACTGCTAGTTTTTCGGCGAATGTCCTAGATACATATGAATGGGTTGCCCTAGTATCGAAAAGTACAGATGCATGCAGGTTTAAAATACTAATATGACCTGTAACAACTGTAGAGGTAGTGGCTACATCCTGTCTGGTCATTGAGAAAACCCGTGCATTGGTAGTAGCTGGTGGAGCTTCTAATCTGCCTTGACTGATCTGAGGACCCTCTAGTGCAGTCTGCATCAGGTGAAGCTGGGCCGACTTACCTCCATACTGAATAGGCTGTGGGGGAGGTAAGTTGGCCTTGTTAGGGCATTGCTTGGCCAGATGCCCTTCCTGACCACAGGTGTAGCACCCTCGTGTGCCCAGGCGGCAGACTCCTGAGTGCTGTCTACCACACGCGGAACAGGTGGGATACTTGGTTTGCTTGTTGGCTGGCTCCCCTTTCGGATTGTTCCACTGCTTTCTTTTGCCTTGACTCTTTCCTTTCCAGTTAGAGTTGGAGCCCTGGGGTTTCTGAGTTCCTGTGCTACTGCCTTGGCCCTTATTCTCTGTCACGACTGTCTTCTGCTGCCGCATGCTGTTCAGGTAATGCTCGGCGATCAGAGCACTGCTCACTAGTTCTTCTGAGGTTTGTGGCCTATGGATGCCGCTGGCCACATTCAGTGCTATCTCTGGCCTTAGCATTTTGAGCATTAGCCTGACTCGCTCTCGTTCGGTGCTGACTAATTCGGGAGACAGACACGCCAACCTGTTGAATCTCTTCACAGCTTCCTCTACTGATAGGTTGCCCTGCCGAAATTCAGTGAACTCGTCGTAGTGGCGGTTTGTGACCCGCATGTGGAAGAATTCTTCAAAGAACTCCTCTTCAAAGCTAGCCCAGGTCATCTGATTGACTGGGCGTTTTATCTTGATACGTTCCCACCACATACGTGCGTCTCCACCTAGGCAGAAGGAGGCACACTTCACTTTCTCATGCTCTGGCCAGTCTAGGAGCTCCATGGTACTCTCTAGGGTCTTGAACCAAGCTTGGGCATCCCATGGTTCACTGGTGCCTGAGAAGGTCTCTGGCTTGATCTTCTGCCACTGGATCAGATAAGCTTCCCTTTTTACCCCTGTTGCTGGGGCTACTGGCATGTCTGGTGGGACTGGCGCCATAGGTGGAACCTCCGTCACTATCGGCGTCTCCACCTGGGGCTCTGGGGTAACAGTGGGAGTAGCCTGCTGATTAGCTGTTAGAGCAGCAATTACTTGCTGCTGTTCTGCTACTTGTCTCTGTAGTTGTGCTACTACCTCTGTCAGGTCCGCTGGAGGCACTGAGTGGCCTGCCTCCTGCTGAGGTTCAGTAACTGGTGCTCTCCTAGCTGAGTGTCCTCTTGCCATTATCTAAAATAGAAGAGGGTCCTACAGTTCATATTTTAATTCTAAAAACATGCTATTAGATATAAACTGAGGTATTAAACATGCTTCCGTTAAATGCAAACAAGAACTGACTAGAAAATAGATAGCATGAATAACATGTAAATACTATAATTCTGAAAGCAAGAAAATATAGTAATGTGAGATATACTCTTACATAGAAGCTGCAGGTCTGATGCTGATGTGTGTGAGGAGTGTAACGCCCCAAAATTTCCAATATGAAATATTATGAAATATTATTATTAAATATTATGAATTCATGAATATGAAATATTATGGAATTCATGAAATATTATCATGAAATGTTATGAAACATTATGAATTCATGAATATGAAATATTATGGAATTCATGAAATATTATCATGTTATGAAACATTATGAATTCATGAATATGAAATATTATGGAATTCATGAAATATTATCATGAAATGTTATGAAACATTATGAATTCATGAATATGAAATATTATGGAATTCATGAAATAATATCATGAAATATTATGAAACATTATGAATTCATGAATATGAAATATTATGAAATTCATGAAATATTATTAATATTATGAAATATTATGAATTCATGATATATTATTAATATTATGAAATATTATGAAATTCATGAGATATTATTATTATTATGAAATTCCATGATGGGCTTGGCTTAATGGGCTTGGATGTGGATTAGTGCAAAATGTAATAAAAAGAAAATGTAGAAAGGAGGAAGCAGGGATTGAACCTTGAACCTCCTAGTTGCACTAGCAATGTCTTAACCATTGTACCAAGCCATGTTTCTTGTTAAGAGAATAAGAAACGTGCTTGTTAAAGCTAGGGAAGTGAAGAGACATGTCTTTTCATGATAAAAGTATAAATAAGAGAGGGAAAGGAAGTTACACTCCTTCTTCTTCTTCCCCACTTCATTTTTCGAAAACCAAGAGCCCTCTCCCCTTCTTCAAGTTCGAAAAAACACAACCCTAGGGTTCTAACCCTAGGGAATTGGAAGGAAGAAGAATTCTACAAGGACCTTGCCCTCTACTAGAGCCAAGGGTCCTATAGAAGTGCTAGGAAGGAGAACACTCACCTTCCTTCAACCAAGGGCACCCTAAGATTTTAGAGAAGGAGAAATTCAAGTAAAAGGATGTAAGTAATCCCCTCACCTGCATTACAATAGTTTCGAGTGCCTAAAATGGTTTAAACATAGGATGAAGCTCTTGATGTTTTCGGCCAAGAAGGTTTTTAGGGCTTGTGAGAGTTTAAACTACTCCTATACTTGCATATGTTTTTCCTCATGATGTGTGACTAAATAGATGATGATAATATGATGTTTTCCTTGTCCTTAAGCCCCCAAAAACCCGGAGTAGGCTTGCTGGAATTTTCGGTCAAGGACCTCTTTTAGGGCTTAGAGAGGTTTAAACTCCTAGTATGCTTGATAATGACCCTTCCTATGATATGTAAGATGATATATGATGTAAATATGGTTTATTCATGGTTTTAACATGCTTGGAAACTAAGGTATGTATGCTGGAATTTTCTGTAAAGAATGATAAGTAGGACTTAAGAAGGGGTAACAACCCCAACATGCCTTCTAATGTCTCCCCTATGATGCCTACCTTAATGTATGATGTTAGTGTAATGTTTTTCATGGTTTATCATGCTCTAAACATAGAGTTTATATGCTAGAATTTTCTGATTTAAATAAGAATGTGGGCTAAGGGGGAAGCTACAACCCCAATTAGGCACGCCAAGGATACTCATGATATGCTATGAGTAGTATAGGTGATAACATGTCTTCTCCCATGCTTTTTCATGCTCTAAGAATCATGATGTACATGTCTATGTTTAAGCTCTTTAAGCACCCTTATGTTAAGCATGGCTTATGTATGATGAAATGCCTAAGAGATGCTTCCCTGTAAGTCGGGACTAAGAGCACTCTTCATGATAAGATAAGAGGCATGCCATGCTCATGATATGACAATGATGTGATAGGTTATGATGATATGCTTATGATATGATAAGAATGTGCTATGCAACCCCTAGGTCGACGGACTATGAACGGACCTAGTAAGAAACAAGAATATGCTATGCTTATGATATGATAAAATCCATGTATGCTATTTTACTTTCTATGGCTTGTACCGGATCCTAGCAAGGTCCACGGGTGGGCTCCGGATGCAGCCCCTAGGTCGACGGACTATGAACGGACCTAGTAAGGGGATGGGCTCCCGAGAAGCCCCTAGGTCGACGGACTATGAACGGACCTAGTAAGGGAAGCCCCTAGGTCGACGGACTATGAACGGACCTAGTAAGGGGATGCCCCTAGGTCGACGGACTATGAACGGACCTAGTTTCCCTAGTAGGTTAGAGACTAGCTACCTCGGCCTATTAGGGATGCGCGCATTATGTATGTATGTAAGAGGTACAAGCCGGGATCCCCCAATGATGATGGATGTATGTTTAAGTACCTATATGTATGATTTTAAGAAAAGCATATGCATGAACTCATCCTATGCATGTTTTCAAAAGAGCATCTTGCATTTGCATTTCTTGTCATGACTATATGACTATTATGCTATAAAGGTGAATTATGTTAAGTTCAAGTATGCTTCTTATGATAAGTACATATGCTCCCTTATGCTATGTTAAGTTAAGTGTTTTAATGCTATGCACTATTATGACATGATGTTTTCTCTACTTGATGGAACGTATGATTTTGTGAGTAGGAAAGGATCTTACTAAGCTATATGCTTATAGTTTCCATGTTTCCCTTGTACTGCAGAAAAGGGTAAGGAATGGATAAACTAAAGGGAGCAGCAGGAGGGGCAAAGATGTGTGTGGTGGTGGCATGGTGGAAGAAGATCTACTCATGTTTTATTTAGTTATGCATATGCTGAGTATTGCATGTTAAATGTTGAATCATACTTACTAAGTTGCTACTTATAGATAATTAGACTCATATGGATATTCATGCTCACTCTTGCTCATATGCTAAGTACTTAGTTTATACTTGCTAAAGAACTTTAGTATTATGTTATCCTTCCTCATACTTACTCCTCTGTCTTAAGAAATGACCATGTGGCATGCTTCTATTATGCAAATAAGAATGTGAAGGTACCTAGCATGCTCTCCTCAATGTCTAAGATGTTTAAAAGGTTTCATGCCTTACATGTTCAAGTACAAGATTATACATGTATCATGTTCAAGTTTCAAGTTTCAAAATGCTTCCGCTAAAACGAAAAAAAATTATGTTCGCGTAACCCTGCCCTAGTGTGAGAAGGGCGGGCGTTACAAGGAGGAAAGATGGAACATGCTCTGATACCACTCTGTAGCGACCCACCTTCTAGTACACTAAGCTTTAAGGTGGATCGCTACTAACTAACTAACTGGCTGACTAATTACTGATTTCTGATAATGCTTTTCTAGATGCTAAACCCAAGTGGGAGAATTTTAAAAATTCTTATTTTGCTATTTACTGAACTAACAATTCTTAATCATGTTTAAAGTACTAATCAGTCAAAATAAAACAAAAACTTTAATTTTATTAATTTGGCCAGGATTCGATCCCCCCACCTCTGCATTGCATGACTAAAGTACTAACCAACTGCTCTACAACACTTTTGTTTTACACAGAACCAGTCGACTGCTATATGCCAGTCGACTAGTCGGGCCACAGAATGTTTCTGTGCCCTATACCAGTCGACTGGTGTTTTCCCAGTCGACTGGTAGTTCTGAAAATCCAGCTTTCAGATTCCCAGAACTTATCAAACTTGAGCTACAATGTACCAAAATCATATCTAACAAACATAATGACATAAATAAAGTTCCACAACTATTCTAAGGCATTTATTACATGTTTTTGGAGGGTTTCTAGCATGTATAGCAACTTAGAAATCATAAAAGCGACGTGTAGAAGCATAAACATGAATGTGCCAAGTTTGTATCAACTTCTTATTGTAACTATTCATTTCCCATATCTAAAAGCATCCTTAGCTACTACATGTCATTCTATAAGGTGCATTAATCTTAGAACAAGCATATCTCAAGTATTTAGCATGAATATCAAAAGTATCAAGTTCTTACACCTAAAGCGTAAACATGGGTCTAAATTACCCTATCACAAGTAGTAACTAATGACATTCAAGCATTCATTCAACCAATATTAAGTCAGGTAAATAAACTACTTAAAGTATACTAGGCCCCACGAATACAAGTCGAATTAAGTTCATACATGGTTCACATAATATATTGCGGAATAACTAAAGAAACATAATAGAGACTATTTCTATACTTTACAAGTTCCGAAGACTTTTATTCCAACTCCACCATCACACACACTTTGCATCAAGCCCGCCGCCTCCGCTACTAGTGCTTTCCTTTACCTATATCTGCAGTATAAGGAAATGCAAACTAATAAGCATAAAGCTTAGTAAGTACCATCTAGCCTCACAAAACTATGAAAACTCGAATTATGCTTTTGTAAAACATGCTATGCACATACATGCTCATATCCATAAGTAATCATGCTAGGCTCATGCTAAAATACATATCATAGAATGTCATGGCATATAACTGAGACATGACACATACTGAACTAAAACTGAAAAGTAAGTTATAGCATGACATACATATCTAAACTGGAACTGAAACTAACTAACATAAAATTAATTATTAAATTCACCACGTGCTAATATGAATTTCTGAAAACTAAATACATATAGTAGGTGAAAGTAATAATCAACAGCTGTGGGCCCGACAATGTACCAAGTGTGCGCGCATCCCTAATAAACCCGAGGTAGCAAATCCCGAATCCATTAGGGTTCTACTAGGTTATCTAAACCTAGGGGCAACTAGGAGCCCATCCCATACTAGGTTATCTAAACCTAGAGGCAACTTGGAGCATATCCCTGGACCGGAGTCCGGTACAATGCCACTGAAAATAAAATAGTCCTTTATACTTTTCTTTCCTTTTCTGATTCTTGCTTTTACTAGGTTATCTAAACCTAGGGGCAACTAGGAGACCATCCCGTTGGACCTTGGTCCCAATCATAAACTGGAGCAAGAATTTCTATTCTTTAATGCTTTCTATAGCATTAACTGAACTAAACATTTTAACAAACACCTAACGTGCGTGCTTGTTCATAATTTACGATTTCTAATCGTAGAACATACATATAAGGAGATAAAGCATACGGAAAATCGACCGAAACTACTTATACTACAGGTGAGGGGTACTTACTTCCTGCGCTAGGTTTTCTTACGAATAAAAATATGAAATTCCTGAGGGAACGTCGAACTACAATGTTCTTCTTGCTTCTTGGTGTTCTCCTCACGTCTACGAGGGTCCCCGTAGAGAATAGGGTCTCTTGAGACCTTCCCTTGGCTTCCCCTTTGTGTTGGGGGGCAAGAGAAGAGGAGAAGAGGAAGAAAACGCAAGAGAGGAAGAGGAGAGGAGGAGGGGGAGTCGGCGCACCCTTGGCTCACGAAACCTAAAAAAATCTCCTCCTTTAATTCTTTAATTCATTATTTATATTAAGTTGTAAAATAACCCTAAGTTAAATACATATCTAGAATACTCTATTATTTCACTCAAGGAAACTTCCATTGGCCAAATGGTTCGTAGAGCCATGACAAGGGTTTAAACTAGTTAGAGCTTGCGGGTTCAAAACTCGCCTAATGCCACCAACTCATCTTCTTTATTTTTGGTACTTCTTTTTATGGAAAAATTCCATAAAAATATCTAGAAATTCCAGAAAAATCCTAGGATATTTCTAAAATTATTTGAGGAAATTTTTTGTGCTTTATAGAACAGCCTACAAAGGATTCACCACTCCTTGCGAGGAGATGTATACCCAAGGCCTATCGTCGGATTGTTACTCGAAGCCTCTGGCCAGAGCACAACATGTTCCGAGTATGAATCTCTAGGAAACATGAGAGTAATTAGAATCCGTTGGACGAGAAAGACATTACTTGGGCTAGGTGTGACGTAGTCAGCCTAGTGGGGACTGACACACATAGACCGTGTCCTGAACCAAGTGGGTATAAGATGGTGAAGGGGATGAGGCATGACTCATTATAGCTGCTAAAGGGTTTCAGAATTATTTCTAAGGTCAACCGTTGATCTTTCAATTAATTGGGGGTCATGATGTACTACTAGGTGCCACTCATGATCGTTCGATAATTGGTTGATTATAGACGACCAACATAAATCGAAAGCCTATTTAGTCACATGCACTACGAGTAATCCGAGGGATTTAAAACGAGTTGAAAATTGGATTTTCCGATCAAGAGAAATAAGTCGAATCTTAATTTATCAGAGGCGCAACGGAAGCTTAAAATGGCTAAGTCATTTGAAGGTTTATTGGACGAATTAAATGAGTTTAATTCGCGAGGAGGTGGCTCGGTTTGGCCGGCCAAAGAGGGTCCCCACCCTCTTTGGTTTGGCCGGCCACAACAAGGAGGGAAACCAATTTATTTGGTTTAAATTATAAAATAAATCAAGCGCGATTTGTTTTATAAAATTATGGATAAATAAATTTATATATAATGAAATTTATATAAAGAAATTTATATAAAGAGATTTATTTTCATGGAAATTAAAATAAACCTTGGATTGGTTTATTTTATTTTATAAAATCAATTATGAATTGATTTTTCCATGATAAGAAAAATTTATATAATAAATTTCTTGTGAAAATTTATTCCATAATAAAAGGGGAAGATGTGTTTGTTTTATTATAAATTTAGTTATAATAAAACAAGGCATAACGGAATAATTCATAGGAAAATTTATAAGATAAATTTCTTATGAAAATTTATTCCGTTAAAGGGGAGACTTGGCAATGGAGAGGCTACTATATAAAGGAACCAAGGCAAGGCTTGAATTCCAATCAAGAGATAAAGAAGCAAGCTCTCTCTCTCTCTACATCTCCCTCCTCTAGGGTCGGCGCCCTCTTCATCCTCTAGGGCCGGCGCACCTCCTAGGGTTGCCGTGAGCCTCCTCCACCAAGAAGGTGCCAAAGAAGAAGAAGAAGCGGGTCGCAACTCCTTCCTTTCCCTGGATCTTGATTCCGTTACTTGGTGGTTAGTCTTCCATCTCCCTCTCTTGATATTCTTGTCGTGCCTTTGGAGAATCTAGTAGTTCTTGTCGGCACGAAACTCGTGGCTTTGCGAAGTCATCCCGAAGAGGACTCAGCGTGGACGTAAATAGAGGTGGAGCTTCCAAGGGACGCTACGGTTGGATCTCGTCCCTTTCTACGAGTTACGCGAGCTATTAAGTAAATTAGTTTACTTTCTGCAAAATTTTAATTTATGATCATGTCTCCATAACTTAAGGTTGTATGCTAGATACGTGGTTAAAATAATTTAAGAAATTATTTATGCTAAACCTTCCGCTGCACGTAATTAAACTTTAAAATTACGAACCCGTATCCATGTCAACATGCACCCGGTCCCAACAGTGGTATCAGAGCCGGTTAGTGTTTGACATAATCATATAATTGTTTTGCGGAAAACTTTGTCATGATCTCAATTTTGGAAAAATTTTCAATTATGGAAACTTTCCAATTATCATAAATTTTAGATTTAGGAATTTCAAAGTTTGGAAATCCTCATGAAATTTCACAAACTTTTAAAATATCCTAGTTTCTGAAATTTTATGATAATTGTGAAAACTTCCCATCTTTGGAAACTTTCCAATTTTGGAAATTTTCTAATTTTGGAAATATGTAAGTTTTCTTTGTACCAGAAACATACAAATATTCTGAAAACCTATTATGAAATCTCGCAATTTTGGGCATTTTCTTTCAAGAAAGTCTAGACAAACTTATGGATCATTAATTGACAATTAAAATTCGAATTGGTTTTAAATTATTAACAAAATTCTTTATTTTGGATTGAGCCTCGGGAAGCCGCCTAATATAAAGTTAGTTGTTGTAATTTAATTTCCAATTTTGAATAAAATTGTCATGTTTCATTTGGTTACGCCTCGGGGAGCGGACCAAATTGGATTTACGATAAATTTCTTTTCTTTGGGTATCTGAGCCTCGGGGAGCCACCCTTAGAAAACAATTTGTTGTAATTAATTAATCCATAAATAAAATATGTGATCAAATCTTGGAAATTTAGGATAATTTCCTTATTTGATTTAAGAGGTGATGCTCTTACATATTGTTGTCTCCAAAATTAATTAGGAAAATGGTTTCCTATAGAGTTTTCTTAAATAAGATTTTCGTGAAAATAATATGTGGTTGAATTAAGGGAATCTGTCTCTTAATTTAATAATATTTGATTTAGAGAAATTAAAGTCTTAAACATATTATTTCCGAAATTGATTATGACAATTTAGGAAATTGTTTCCAAAACAATTCTTTGAATAAAGTATGAAATTGGGATTAGGAAATCCGGTTCCTAATCCAATTAATGAGACTTGATAAATTAAGTCTATACATACTTTATCAAGGAAATCGTTAGTCATGACATAATTATATGTCATGAATGTGCTTTGAAAAGAAAGGATGAGACCCAAAATCCCTTACAAAATATTAAGGCTAACTCCTTCCATTAATATGGTTAGAACCGGAGTTTTGTTTCTCGTTCGGGTTGATGGACACATCCATGCCCGGCTTGAACCTCAACATGTTCAAACCATGGAATTAGTTTATGAATAATATAGTTGGAGACAGAGATCAATTCTTAGTTTTGGTTGTTGGACACATCCAAGCCTGACTAAACGGTTGAATGAGCTCCAACCATATTAAAACTATTTCTTGATTAATGGGTCAGCCTTAAGCTTGGAGCATCGATTTGTTGTGCCACAGCCAAGGTCGATGTAAAGAGAGGTGCAGTTGGGTGCTATGTATATTGTTGCATACTTGTTAATGAGTTAACAACCCAATGATTTATGCAAACAATCAATTAGTTGATAGCATAAAGTGATAGTTACATATATGTGATATTTAATCGGTATAATTACCTACCTTCATAGCTAAGAATAACTTGATGGCCATAGCCATGGTTGTTCTTATCTATGGTTGGATAACAACCTATTTGGAGGTGTTCCTACGATCTCCCGAATTGATAAAAAGGGTTATTCAATTCAAAAAATAAATAGGATTTAATTAATGTATGTTGATGCATTCTTTATCATTCTTCTCACATAAGCTCAATTTGTATTTCTAGGATAATCACTCGATCATGTCTTCTCTGAATTTACGTTCCATTTTGGACACCAATAAACTGACTGGGCCAAACTTCATGGACTGGCTTCGAAACCTGAGGATAGTCCTCAAGGCAGAGAAGCTTGCTTATGTCCTTGAAGATCAACTTCCCAACCGTCCTCCAGAAGATGCAACTCCAGATCAGTTAGTGGCCTATCAGAAACATGTGACCGATTCTGAACTTGCGAGTTGCATCATGCTAGCCTCTATGGTACCTGAGCTGCGAATGCAGCATGAGCATATGGATGCTTATACAATCATCTTCCATCATCATGAGTTATTTGAAGAGCAGGCGAGATCCGAAAGGTTCGAAGTCTCCAGACTCCTCTTCACCTCTAGGATGCAGGAAGGCACTTGTGCCTCACAGTTTGTGTTAAAGGTATTGGGGTACATTGAGCGACTGAGCACACTCGATTTTGCAATGGATCATGAACTAAGTATTGACTTAATTCTGCATTGTTTGCCCAAAAGTTATTCACAATTTGTGATGAACTATCGGATGAACAAGCTGGAGACTACCATTCCTGAGTTACTCAACGTGCTGAAGACTATAAAGCCTTCTATAAAGCAGGATCAGAAGACGGTACTGTTAGTTGGTTACTCGAAGAAAGG
>JAGFNQ010002033.1:0-23017 GCA_024364735.1 Boesenbergia rotunda | reverse complement strand
AAATTAAGTTATAATAAAACATGGCATAATGGAATAATTCATAGAAAAATTTATAAGATAAATTTCTTATGAAAAATTTATTCCGTTAAGAGGAGACTTGGCTATTAAGAGGCTACTACATAAAGGTACCAAGGCAAGGCTTGGAAATTAATCCAAGAGATCAAGGATTCTTGCCTAGCCTCTCTCCCTCTCCTTCTCTCTCTCTCCCTCACGGAAGCCACAAGCCTCTCCCTCGCGGTGTCCAGTGGCTTCTCCCTCACGGTGTGCCGTGACAAAGCAGCAGGCGGCCTACTGCTTCTCCCCGACGCAGAGGATGTGCATGCAACGGGAAAGCATGGCTTTCCGTTTTGATTAATTTGCATGCAACGGGAAAGCATGGCTTTCCATTTTGAATAATTTGCATGCAACGTTTTGATTAATTTGCATGCAACGGGAAAGCATGGCTTTCCGTTTTGATTAATTTGCATGCAACGGGAAAGCAAGGTTTCTTGTTCTACACATGCAGCTTGCACACGGGAGAAGGGATGCAAGGCCAAGGTTTGCTATTGGCCGTGAGCTTCCACCACCAAGAAGAGGCCGAAGAAGAAGAAGAAGCGGGCGCGACTCCTTCCTTCCTCCCGAAATTTTGATTCCATTCTTCGTTTGGTAGTTAGTCTTTCTATCTCTCTCTTGGTATTCTTGTCGTGCCTTTGGAGAATCTAGTAGTTCTTGTCGGCACGAAACTCGTGGCTTTGTGAAGTCATCCCGAAGAAAACTCGGCGTGGACGCGAATAGAGGCGGAGCTTCCAAGGGACGCTGCGGTTGGATCTCGTCCCTTTTCTTCGAGTTACGCGAGGTATTAAGTAAATTAGTTTACTTTCTGCAAAATTTTAAATGTATGATCATGTCTCCACAACATAAGGTTGCATGCTAGATACGTGGTTAAAATAATTTGAGAAATTATTTATGCTAAACCTTCCGCTGCACGTAATTAAATTTTAAAATTACGAACCTGTATCCATGTCAACATGCACCCGATCCCAACATACTCCAATCTCTGCCTAGGAGTTTTGAGTAGTTCTGGCTCAACTATAACATGGACAAGCATGAGTATTCGTTGGGGGAACTCCTAGGAGAACTTCAGGCGGAAGAGGGGCTATTTCATCAGAGTTCCCAGGCCTTAGTGACTCAGAGGGTTTCTACTTCTGTGCCGAAAGGAAGGAAGAAGAAGAAACAAGGTGGGTTCAAGAAGGCAGCAGCAACATCGCAGGGACCTCGGACTGGCGTGAAGAAGCCGAAAGGCAAGTGCTTCACGTGTAAGCAAACTGGACACTGGAAGTCGAACTGTCCCTGTCGTCAAGACAAAGGTATTTTTCATGCTTAGTCGTTGAAACATGTTTAGCGGTGCTATCTATCGGTACCTGGTGCTTAGATATAGGAGCTACTGATCATGTCTGCAATACTTTGCAGGGGTTCCAGGAAACCCGATGGCTAGCTGATGGGGAAATCGCGGTCTACATGGGCAATGCTACGGAGGTGGCAGCAGTTGCAGTGGGAGACTTTTATTTATCGTTTGAGAGAAATCAAGTGTTGGTTTAGAGATTGCTTATATGTACCCTCATGTAGAAAGAACTTAATTTCGGTTTCTAAATTAATAAAGGATGGATATTCTATTGCTTTTAATAACAAAGTTGTTATAAAGAGAAATAGAGAGATTATTTTTTCGGGTACTATGGTTGGCAATCTGTACACTCTAGAACCAAAGACTCTGACAATGCAAACAGAAGTTAATAGCTCATCATCTAACCTAAATAAGAGAAAGGAGCCTTCTAAGATGAATCAAACATATCTTTGGCACCTTAGGCTTGGTCATATTAACCTTAGTAGGATTCAGAGGTTGATAGCCAATGGGTCCTTGGGTTCATTGGTGGTGGAAGACTTTCCAACTAGTGAGTCTTGCTTGGAAGGTAAGATGACCAAGAGGTCTTTCAAGGCTAAAGGGTATAGTGCCAAAGATGTGTTAGAACTAGTTCATTCTGATTTGTGTAGTCCTATGTTCATCCAAGCTAGAGGTGGCTTTGAATACTTTGTCACTATTATTGATGATTATTCAAGGTATGGATATATTTACCTGATGCGCCGCAAGTCTGAATGCTTTGATAAGTTCAAAGAATTCAAGGTTGATGTGGAGAAACATCGAGGTAAAAGTATCAAGACACTGCGATCAGATCGTGGTGGCGAATACCTCTTGGGTGAGTTTAGAACCTACTTATCATAGGCTAGGATTCAATCCCAGTTGACTGCACCCGGTACGCCCCAATAGAACGGTGTAGTAGAAAGAAGGAATAGGACACTTATGAAGATGTCTAGGTCAATGATGAGCTACTCTGAGTTGCCAGATTCATTTTGGGGATATGCTCTAGAAACGACAGTGTACATACTAAACTTGGTTCCATCTAAGTTAGTCCCTTCTACTACCACAGAACTATGGACTGGGCACAAGCCTAGTCTAGGACATATTCGGATTTGGGGTAGTCCAGCACATATGCTGAAGGGAGATACTGATAAGTTGGAATCTCGTACGGAAGTATGTCTATTTGTAGGCTATCCTAGAGGAACGAAAGGTGGTCTGTTCTATAGTCCTAAGGATCAGAAGGTAATTGTTAGCACGAATGTCAGATTCTTAGAAGAAAACTATATGATGAACCACAAGCCCTAGAGTAGACTAGTGCTTGAAGAGTTAAGAGGGGACGTTTCGACCTTAGAACCAACTGTACAAGAGGATACACCACAAGTCACTGCACCGCGTGCCACAGAAGATACACAGGTGGTACCTCATCGCAGTAGGAGGGTTGTTAGACAACCTGAGAGGTTCATGTTTTTAGGACAGTCTTTGGACTTGGTCCCTGGTGAACATGAACTGGATTCCTAGACTTATGACGAGGCCCTCCAAGATAAGGATGCAGATTCTTGGCAAAGAGCAATGAACTCTGAGAGAATCTATGTATTCTAATCACGTCTGGGAGCTAGTAGAACCACCCAATCGTGTAAAAGACATTAGATGCAAGTGGATCTACAAGAGAAAGAGAGGATCAGACGGGAAGGTTGAGACCTTCAAAGCTAGGCTTGTTGTCAAAGGGTATACTGAGAAAGAGGGTATCGATTATGAGGAGACCTTTTCACCAGTAGTCATGCTTAAGTCTATGCAGATTCTCTTATCTATTGCTACTCATATAGACTATGAGGTATGACAGATGGACGTCAAGACAGCTTTTCTTAACGGAAGTCCTGAGGAGACTATCTACATGAAGCAACCAGAAGGGTTCATTGCGAAGGGCAAAGAGCATCATGTCAGCAAGCTTAATCGATTCATTTATGGATTGAAGCAAGCATCGCCATCTTGGAACATCCACTTTGATAAAGTAATCCAGTCATATAGATTTATTCAAAGCCCGGATGAGTCACGTGTATATAAGAGATGTGACAGAAATGTAGTGGCGTTTCTTGTACTTTACATAGATGACATTTTGTTAATTGGCAACAATGTCAATGTGTTATCAGACGTAAGGGTTTGGTTGTCCAAACAGTTTGATATGAAGGACTTAGGAGAAGCGGGACACATCCTTGGGATCAAGGTCATAAGAGATCACTAGAAAGGGATGTTGTCCTTGGGATCAAATACATGTTTGTGTATTTGATTGGGATCTTAAACTCATCTACTGAATGTCCACAATACAATTCACAGCATAAGAGAATTTGTGATGGGATCACAACTAGTGATTATCTCTAAATGTGTAATTGTGAAGTATTGAAAATATCCCTAGTCGATGAATTGATAAAAACAGACACTATCAATTCTGTTGAGACTAGCATGGGTTATTCTCTAATCAGCTGATTCTCACTGGCTGGTGACATTGGGATGCCCGGAGATAAACATGGATGCTAGTTAAGGGAACTAGTTCATTGGAGTGACTAGCCGTAAAACTTCATATGGTAATCTACATATAGATATGTCAATGAAGTTCTTACTGCAGCATAAGTGCGATGTTCCTTTGACTTACGGTGTTCAAGTCATCTTGGTCATGGAGACTTATACTTTAACATCTTAAGCAAGCATCTCCAAGGAGGTGTGGACCCAGGATGATTGGGTATAAGCCGAAGTGCCCGAAGATGTTTGAACAGCCTACAAAGGATTCACCACTCCTTGCGAGAAGATGTATACCCAGGCCTATCGTCGGATTGTTACTCAAAGCCTCTGGCCAGAGCATATCATGTTTAGAGTATGAGTCTCTTAAATACATGAGAGTAATTAGAAATCCAAAGGACGAGAAAGACACTACTTGGGCTAGGTGTGACGTAGTCAGTCTAGTGGGGACTGACACAAACAGACCATGTCCTGAACCAAGTGGGTATAAGATGGTGAAGGGAATGGGGCACGATTCATTAGAGCTGCTGAAGGGTTTCAGAATTACTTCTGAGGTCAACCGTTGATCTTTCGATTAATTGGGGGTCATGATGTACTACTAGGTGCCACTCATGATCGTTCTATAATTAGTTGATTATAGACGGCCAACATAAATCGAAAGCCTATTTAGTCACACGCACTACGAGTAATCCGAGGGATTTAAAACGAGTAGAAAATTAGATTTTCCGATCAAGAGAAATAAGTCGAATCTTTGTTAATCAGAGGTGCAATGAAAACTTAAAATGGCTAAGTCTTTTGAAGGCTTATTGGGCGAATTAAATGAGTTTAATTTGCGTTGGGTTCGGCTCGGTTTGGCCGGCCAAAGAGGGTGCCAAACCCGTTTGGTTTGGCCAGCCACATCAATGGGGAGAAACCAATTTATTTGGTTTAATTAATAAAATAAATCTAGCACGATTTGTTTTATAAATTATGGATAAATAAATTTGTATAAAGAAATTTATAGAAATAAATTTATAGAAATTTATTTCCTTTTTATGAAAATTAAAATGATCCATGGAATGATTTATTTTAATTTTATAAAATCAATTATGAATTGATTTTTCTATAATAAGAAAATTTATAAATTTCTTATAAAATTTATTCCATAATAAAAGGAGAGAAGGTATTTGTTTTATTATAAAGTTAGTTATAATAAAACTTGGCTTAAACGGAATAATTAATAAGAGAATTTATAGGATAAATTTCTTATGAAAATTCCGTTAAGAGAGAGACTTGGCAAGGGAGAGGTTACTATATAAAGGAACCAAGGCTAGCCTTGAATTCCAATCAATAGAGTAATCAAGAGATTAATTCTCTCCCTCTCTCTCTCTTATTCTCTTCCTCTCCTTCTCCTTCCCTCCTAGGGCCGGCACCCCTTGTTCATCCTAGGGCTGGCGCCCCTAGTCCATCCAAGGGCCGGCGCACCCTCACCATTCCAAGGGTTGGCGTGAGCAACCATCACCAAGAAGGAGCCAAACAAGAAGAAGAAGAAGCAGATCGTAACTCTTCTCTTCCCGGAATTTTGATTCCGTTTCTTGTTGGTTAGTTTCCATTCTTTTCTCTTGTTGTTCTAGTTGTGCCTTTAGAGAATCTAGTAGTTCTCGTCGACACAAAACTCGTGGCTTTGCGAAGTCATCCCGAAGAGAACTCGGCGTGGACGCGAATAGAGGCGGAGCTTCCAAGGGACGCTACGGTTGGATCTCGTCCCTTTCTTCGAGTTACGCGAGGTACAAAGTAAATTAGTTTACCTTTTCTGCAAAATTTTAATTTATGATCATGTCCACACATCATAAGGTCGCATGCTAGATACGTGGTCAAAATAATTTAAGAAATTATTTTATGCTAATTCTTCCGCTGCGCGTAAATATTTTAAAATTTACGAACCCGTATCCTTGTCAACATGCACCCGGTCCCAACAGTGGTATCAGAGCCGGTTAGTGTTCGACATAATCATATAATTGTTTTGTGAAAAACTTTGTCATGATCTCAATTTTGGAAAATTTTTCAATTATGGAAACTTTCCAATTATAATAAATTTTAGATTTAGGAATTTCAAAGTTTGGAAATCCTCATGAAATTTCGCAAACTTTTAAAATTTTCTAGTTTCTAAAATTTTATAATAATTGTGAAAACTTCCCATCATTGGAAACTTTCCAATTTTGGAAAATTTTCTATTTTAGAAAATTTTCAATTTTGGAAATATGTAAGTTTTTTTTGTACCAAAAACTTACAATTGTTCTGAAAACCTATTATGAAACTTGCAATTTTGGGCACTTTCTTTCATGAAAGTCTAGACAAATTTATGGACAATTAATTGACAATTAAATTTGAATTGGTTTTTAAATTGACAACAAAATTCTTTATTTTGGATTGAGCCTCGGGGAGCCGTCCAATATAAAGTTAGTTGTTGTAATTTAATTTCCCAATTTTAAATGAAATTGTCATGTTTGATTTGGTTACGCTTCCGAAGCGGACCAAATTGGATTTACGACAAATTACTTTTCTTTGAGTATTTGAGCCTCGGGGAGCCACCCTTAGAAAACGATTTGTTGTAATTAATTAAATCCATGAATAAATTATGATTTAAGAGGTGATGCTCTTACATATTGTTGTCTCCAAAATTAATTAGGAAAATGGTTTCCTATAGAGTTTTCTTAAATGAGATTTTCATGAAAATAATATGTGGTTGAATTAAGGACTCATGTCTCTTAATTTAATAAGATTTGATTTAGAGAAATCAAAGTCTTAAACATATTATTTCCGAAATTGATTATGACAATTTAGGAAATTGTTTCCCAAAACAATTCCTTTAATAAAGTATGAAATTAGAATTAGGAAATCCGGTTCCTAATTCAATTAATGAGACTTGATAAATTAAGTCACATACATACTTTATTAAGGAAATCGTTAGTCATGACATGATTATATGTCATGAATGTGCTTAGAAAAGAAAGGATGAGACCCAAAACCCCTTACAAAATATTAAGGCCAACACCTTCCATTAATATGGTTAGAATCGGAGTTTTGTTTCTCGTTTGGGTTGATGGACACATCCATGCCCGGCTTGAACCTCAACATGTTCAAACCATGGAATTAGTTTATGAATAATATAGTTGGAGTCAGAGGTCAATCCTTAGTTTTGGTTGTTGGACACATCTAAGCCTGACTAAACGGTTGAATGAGCTCCAACCATATTAAAACTATTTCTCGATTAATGGGTCAGCCTTAAGCTTGGAGCATCGATTTGTTGTGCCACAGCCAAGGTCGATGTAAAGAGAGGTGCAGTTGGGTGCTATGTATAATGTTGCATACTTGTTAATGAGTTAACAACCCAATGATTTATGCAAACATTCAATCAGTTGATAGCATAAAGTGATAGTTACATATATGTGATATTTAATCGGTATAATTACCTACCTTCATAGCTAAGAACAACTTGATGGCCACAGCCATGGTGGTTCTTATCTATGGTTGGATATCAACCTATTTGGAGATGCTCCTACGATCTCCTGAATTGATAAAAAGGGTTATTCAATTTGAAAAATAAATAGGATTTTATTTATGTATGTTGATACATTCTTTAATTATTCTTCTCACATAAGCTCAATTTGTATTTCTAGGTTAATCACTCGATCATGTCTTCTCTGAATTTACATTCCATTTTGGACACCAATAAACTGACTGGGCCTAACTTCATGGACTGGCTTCGAAACATGAGGATAGTCCTCAAGGCAGAGAAGCTTGCTTATGTCCTTGAAGATCAACTTCCCAACCATCCTCCAGAGGGTGCAACTCCAGACCAGTTAATGGCCTATCAGAAACATGTGACCGATTCTGAACTTGCGAGTTGCATCATGCTAGCCTCTATGGTACCTGAGCTGCAAAAGCAGCATGAGCATATGGATGCTTATACCATCATCTTCCATCTTAATGAGTTGTTTGAAAAGCAGGAGAGATCCGAAAGGTTCGAAGTCTCCAGACTCCTCTTCACCTCTAGGATGCAGGAAGGCACTTCTGCCTCACAATTTGTGTTAAAGATGTTGGGGTACATTGAGCGACTGAACACACTCAGTTTTACAATGGATCATGAACTAAGTATTGACTTAATTCTGCATTGTTTGCCCAAAAGTTATTCACAATTTGTGATGAACTATCGGATGAACAAGCTGGAAACTACCATTCCTGAGTTGCTCAACCTGCTGAAGACTGTAGAGCCTTCTGTAAAGAAGGATCAGAAGACAGCACTGTTATTTGATTCCTCGAAGAAAGGTTCTAAGAGGAAGGCCAAAGAACAGAATAAGGGAAAGAAGAAAAAGGCCAAAAAGACGGAAAAGAAACCAAAAGGCACTTGCCATCACTATGGCAAGGAGGGTCACTGGCAAAGAAATTGCAAGGTTTATCTTGAGTCCTTGAAGAAGAAGGCATCCGATGCCCCGTCCTCTTCAGGTATCTTCGTTATTGAATGTCACTCTATTTTCTCAAATACCTGGGTACTTGATACTGGGTGTAGCTCACATATATGTAATGACATACAGGGGCTAAGGAATAGAAGAAGACTCGTCAAGGGAGAAGCGGATTTGCGAGTTGGAAATGGAGCAAAGATTGCAGCTGTTGCCATCGGAACATATTTGCTAAAGCTCCCGACTGGACGTGTCTTAGAATTGGATAATTGTTATTTCGTTCCTTCGTTAATAAAGAACATTGTATCTATTTCATGTTTGAATGAAAAGGGTTATCATTTAACTTTTAGTAACAATTGTTGTTACATAACTTTAAATGGCGTTCTTTATGGGAATGGAACTTTGTGCAATGGTATCTACACGTTAGATTTATTCGGTGACGTTTTCAATATCGAAGTTAGCAACAAACGTGCTCGAATAGATAATCGAATAGACTCCTACACATGGTATTGTCGTCTTGGCCATGTAAGTAAGAAACGCATGATCAAATTACACCGATGTGGAATTTTGGAATCATTTGAACCCGATTCATTTGATACATGCGAATCATGCTTAAAAGGCAAGATGACCAAATTACCCTTTTCCAGAAAAGGTAATCCAGTAGGAGAATTGCTTGGTCTAATACATACTGATGTATGTGGACCAATGTCAACTCTTGCACAAGGAGGCTATAACTACTTCATCACCTTTATCGATGATCACTCACGATTCGGGTATGTGTTCTTGATGAAACACAAATCTGAAGCTTTTGAGAAATTCAAATAGTTCAGAAATGAAGTAGAGAAACAACTTGGCAAAAGTATTAAGATACTTCGATCCGATCGGGGTGGTGAATACTTAAGTCAAGAGTTTCAAGATTATCTTAGGGACAATGGGATATTGTCCCAATGGACTCCGCCGTATACACCACAGCATAATGGTGTATCTGAGAGGCGCAACCGAACCTTGATGGACATGGTTAGGTCAATGATGAATCATGCAACTCTTCCAAAATCCTTTTGGGGCTATGCACTAAAGACAGCTGTTTACTTGCTAAACAGAGTCCCGACCAAGGTAGTCTCTACTACTCCATATGAGACATGGAATAGTAAGAAACCTCACTTAACTCACCTTAAGATATGGGGTTGTCCTGCTTATGTGAAGCGGACTGTATCAGACAAATTGGATGCTAAGTCTGATAAATGTCTATTTATTGGATACCCTAAGGAAACAAAGGGTTACCAATTCCATCATCCCTTGGAACAAAAGGTGTTTGTTTCAAGGCATGCTGTATTTCTGGAAAAAGAGTTTCTTTTACAAGAAAACAGTGGGAGTGGCATTGAACTTGATGAAGTTCAAGAAACTCCAATAGACATTACAGAGACACCTAGTCTAGACCCACAACCAATAACTCATAATGATGAGCTATCAGTTGAACCTAAAACAACACCACCTCTTCGTAGGTATGATAGGACACGCAATATTCCAGAGAGATACAGATTTCTCATAAATGAATCAAACGACGATGAACCTATCAGTTATGAAGATGTTCTGAAAAATTCAGAAAGGGACAAATGGCTTGAAGCCATGAAGTCGGAAATGGATTCCATGTACGAAAACCAAGTATGGGACTTGGTTAACCCACCTGAAGGGATTAAGCCCATAGTGTTGGGACCGGGTGCATGTCGACAAGGATACGGGTTCGTAAAATTTTAAATTTTTACGTGCAGCGGAAGAATTAGCATAAAATAATTTCCTGAATTATTTTAACCACGTATCTAGCATGCAACCTTATGGTGTGTTGACATGATCATAAATTAAAACTTTGCGGAAAAGTAAACTAATTTACCAAGTACCTCGCGTAACTCGAAGTAAGGGATGATATCCAACCGTAGCGTCCCTTGGAAGCTTCGCCTCTATTCGCGTCCACGCCGAGTTCTCTTCGGGATGACTTCGCAAAGTCACGAGTTTTGTGCCGACGAGAACTACTAGATTCTCCGAAGACACAACTAGAAGAACAAGAGAAAAGATAGGAAACTAACCACCAAAGTAACGGAATCTAAATTCCGAGAAGGAAGGAGAGGTGATCCGCTTCTTCTTCTTCTTGGTTGGCTTCTCCTTCTTCTTGATGGCTCACGGCAACCAACCCTAAGGAAAGAAGTGCGCCGACCCTAGGTGGATGAAGGGGTGCCGGCCCTAATTGGCTCAAGGGGCGCCGGCCCTAGGGTGGAGAAAGGGAAGAGAGGAAGAGAATAAGAGAGAGAGAGGGAGAGAATTAATCTCTTGATAACTCTATTGATCAAGGAACTTAAGCCTAGCCTTGGTTCCTTTATATAGTAATCTCTCCCTTGCCAAGTCTCCTCTTAACGGAATTTTCATAACAAATTTATCCTATAAATTCTCTTATGAATTATTCCGTTTAAACCAAGTTTTATTATAACTAACTTTATAATAAAACAAATACTTCTTCTCCTTTTATTATGGAATAAATTTTATAAGAAATTTATAAACTTTCTTATTATGAAAAAATCAATTCATAATTGATTTTATAAAATTAAAATAAACCATTTCATGGATCATTTTAATTTCCATAAAAGAATAAATTTCTATAAATTTATTTATATAAATTTCTTTACACAAATTTATTTATCCATAATTTATAAAACAAATCGCGCTAGATTTATTTTATTAATTAAACCAAATAAACTGGTTTCTTCCCCTTGATGTGGCCAGCCAAACCAAAGGGGTTTGGCACCCTCTTTGATCGGCCAATCCAAGCCGAACCGATCGCGAATTAAACTCATTTAATTCGCCCAATAAGCCTTCAAAAGACTTAGCCATTTTTAGTTTCCGTTGCGCCTCTGATTAACTCAGATTCGACTTATTTCTCTTGATCGGAAAATCTAATTTTCAACTCGTTTTAAATCCCTCGGATTACTCGTAGTGCGTGTGACTAAATAGGCTTTCGATTTATGTTGGCCGTCTATAATTAACCAATTATAGAATGATCATGAGTGGCACCTAGTAGTACATCATGACCCCCAATTAATCGAAAGATCGACGGTTGACCTCAGAAGTAATTCTGAAACCCTTCAGCAGCTCTAATGAATCGTGCCCTATTCCCTTCACCATCTTATACCCACATGGTTCAAGACACGGTATATTTGTGTCAGTCCCCACTAGGCTGACTACGTCACACCTAGCCCAAGTCATGTCTTTCTCGTCCTTTGGATTTCTAATTACTCTCATGTATTTTAGAGACTCGCACTCTAAACATGATATGCTCTGGCCAAAGGCTTTGAGTAACAATCCGACGATAGGCCTGGGTATACATCTCCTCGCAAGGAGTGGTGAATCCTTTGTAGGCTGTTCAAACATCTTCGGGCACTTCGGCTTATACCCAATCATCCTGGGTCCACACCTCCTTGGAGATGCTTGCTTAAGATGTTAAAGTATAAGTCTCCATTACCAAGATGACTTGAACACCACAAGTTAAAGGAACATCGCACTTAAGCCGCAGTAAGAACTTCATTGACATATCTATATAGATAACCATATGAAGTCTTATAGCTAGTCACTCCAATGAACTAGTTCCCTTAACTAGCATCCATGTTTATCTCCGGACATCCCAATGTCACCAGCCAGTGAGAATTAGCTGATTAGAGAATAACCCATGCTAGTCTCAACAGAATTGATAGTGTCCGTATTTATCAATTCATCGACTAGGGATATTTTCAATACTTCACATTTGCACATTTAGAGATAATCACTAGTTGTGATCCCATCACAAATTCTCTTATGCTGTGAGTTGTATTGCGGACATTCAGTAGATGAGTTTAAGATCCCAATCAAATACACAAACATGTATACTCAAATAGTGAATTATCATTTATTAAAATAAATGTTTACAATCATAAGGCGATTGCCTTAGGACACTTCTCTCATATCACTAACACATAGGGTGCAAGTGGGTTTTCAAGAAGAAAACCGACATGGAAGGTAATGTTGTTACCTTTAAGGCTAGATTAGTGGCAAAAGGATATCGTCAGAAACAAGGAATTGATTATGACGAAACCTATTCGCCAGTAGCTATGCTTAAATCCATTCATATGCTCCTAGCCATAGCAGCTCATTATGATTATGAGATATGGCAAATGGATGTGAAAACAGCTTTCCTTAATGGAAACCTGCTTGAGGATGTATACATGATACAACCTGAAGGTTTCACATCGGTTGACAAAACCAAAGTATGCAAGCTTTGACGATCCATATATGGACAGAAGCAAGCATCAAGGAGCTGGAACATACGTTTTGATGAGACAATCAAAGAGTTTGATTTCTCACAAAATCCTGACGAACCTTGTGTGTACAAGAAGATTAGTGGGAGTGCAGTCGTATTCCTAGTATTATATGTCGATGATGTTGGACCGGGTGCATGTCGACAAGGATACGAGTTCGTAAAATTTAAAATTTTTACGTGCAGCGGAAGAGTTTGCATAAAATAATTTCCTAAATTATTTTAACTTCGTATCTAGCATGCAACCTTATAGTGTATCGACATAATCATAAAATAAAAGTTTGCGAAAAAGTAAACTAATTTACTTTTGTACCTTGCGTAATTCGAAGAAAGGGACGAGATCCAACCGTAGCGTCCCTTGGAAGCTTCGCCTCTATTCGCGTCCACGCCGAGTTCTCTTCGGGATGACTTCGCAAAGTCACGAGTTTTGTGCCGACGAGAACTACTAGATTCTCGGAAGGCACAACTAGAAGGACAAGAGAAAAATTAGAAACTAACCAACAAGAAGTAACGGAATCGAATTCTGAGAGGAGAGGAGTCGCTATCCGCTTCTTCTTCTTCTTGTTGTGGTTCTTCTTCTTCGTGTAGCTCACGGCAACCTTAGGGTGCGCCGGCCCTAGGGTGTGAGAGGGAGGCGCCGGCCCTAAGCAAGGGGAAGGGCGCCGGCCCTAATGAGAAGGAGAAGAGGAGGAGGAGAGAAGAGAAGAGAGAGAGGGAGAGAGTAATTAATCTCTTGATTAATTGATGTATGTTATGAATAAAGGGCTAGCCTTTGGGTCCTTTATATAGTAGCAACTCTTTGCTAAGTCTCCCTCTAAACGGAATTAGTTATAAGAAATTTATCCTATAAATTTTCTTAACTAATTATTCCGTTTAAACCAAATTTTATTATAAACTAATTTATAATAAAACTAATTCTTCTTCTCTTTAAATTATGGAATAAATTTTATAAGAAATTTATAAACTTTCTTATTATGGAAAAATCAATTCATAATTGATTTTATAAAATTAAAATAAACCAATTCATGGATTATTTTAATCTTCCATAAAAGAATAAATTTCTATAAATTTTATTTATATAAATTTCTTTATACAAATTTATTTATCCATAATTTATAAAACAAATCACACTAGATTTATTTTATTAATTAAACCAATTAAATTGGTTTAATCTCCTTCATTGGCCGGCCACCCAAAGAGGGATAATACCCTCTTTGGCCGGCCCAAATCGACCCGAACCGGTCGCGAATTAAACTCATTTAATTCGCCCAAAAAGCCTTCAAAAGACTTAGCCATTTTTAGCTTCCATTGCGCCTCTGACTAACTCAGATTCGACTTGTTTCTCTTGATCGGAAAATCCAATTTTCAACTCGTTTTAAATCCCTCGGATTACTCGTATTGCGTGTGACTAAATAGGCTTTCGATTTATGTTGGCCGTCTATAATTAACCCATTAATTATAGAACGATCATGAGTGGCACCTAGTAGTACATCATGATCCCCAATAATCGAAAGATCAACGGTTTGACCCCAGAAGAAATTATTCTGAAACCCTTCAGCAGCTCTAATGAATCGTGCCTCATTCCCTTCACCACTTATACCCACTTGGTTCAGGACACGGTCTATGGTGTCAGTCCCCACTAGGCTGACTACGTCACACCTAGCCCAAGTAGTGTCTTTCTCGTCCTTTGGATTTCTAATTACTCTCATGTATTTAAGAGACTCGCACTCTTAACATGATATGCTCTGGCCAGAGGCTTTGAGTAACAATCCGACGATAGGCCTGGGTATACATCTCCTCGCAAGGAGTGGTGAATCCTTTGTAGGCTGTTCAAACATCTTCGGGCACTTCGGCTTATACCCAATCATCCTGGGTCCACACCTCCTTGGAGATGCTTGCTTGAGATGTCAAAGTATAAGTCTCCATGACCAAGATGACTTGAACACCGCAAGTCAAAGGAACATCGCACTTAAGCCGCAGCAAGATCTTCATTGACATATCTACATGTAGATTCCCATATGAAGTCTTACAGCTAGTCACTCCAATGAACTAGTTCCCTTAACTAGCATCCATGTTTATCTCCGGACATCCCAATGTCACCAGCCAGTGAGAATCAGCTGATTAGAGAATAACCCATGCTAGTCTCAACAGAATTGATAGTGTCCGTTTTTATCAATTCATCGACTAGGGATATTTCAATACTTCACATTTGCGCATTTAGAGATAATCACTAGTTGTGATCTCATCACAAATTCTCTTATGCTGTGAGTTGTATTGCGGACATTCAGTAGATGAGTTTAAGATCCCAATCAAATACACAAGCATGTATACTCAAATAGTGAATTATCATTTATTAATATAAATGTTTACATCATAAGGCGATTGCCTTAGGACACTTCTCTCATATCACTAACAAACTCCCACTTGGCCTAATGCCAATCGCTACGGTATCCAATACCATAGGCTCTAACATGACCCTCAAACTTGTTTTGAGGCAAGGCCTTAGTTAAAGGATCCGCTATATTCCTTTCAGTGGGAACTCTCTCAATTTGTATGTCATTCCTACTTATAATCTCTCTGATCAGATGATAGCGTCGAAGCACGTGTTTGGATCGCTGATGAGACCTTGGTTCCTTCGCTTGTGCAATAGCTCCATTGTTGTCGCAGTATACCGGCACTGCTTCATCAATGGTTGGAACCACGCCAAGTTCGGTGACAAACTTCTTGATCCAGACTGCTTCCTTTGCTGCTTCCGAAGCTGCTATATATTCCGCTTCCGTGGTGGAATCCTCTACAGTGTCTTGTTTGGAACTCTTCCAACTTACTGCGCCTCCATTCAAAGTAAATACGTATCCAGACTGCGATTTGGAGTCATCCTTATCTGTCTGGAAACTGGCATCAGTATACCCACGTATTATCAAATCTCCTTCTCCATATATTAGAAATACATCCTTAGTTCTTCTTAAGTACTTAAGGATTGTCTTAACAGCCGCCCAATGATCCATTCCTGGATCAGATTGGTATCTGCTCGTGACGCTCAGAGCATACGATACATCGGGCCTAGTACATAACATAGCATACATGATAGATCCTATTGCGGATGCATAGGGAATCTTATTCATGCTAATCCTCTCGTCTTCTGTGCGCGGACACATAGACTTCGAAAGGTTGATCCCATGCCTGATGGGAAGGTAACCTTTCTTGGATTCCGACATGCTAAACCTTTTTAGCACTCGGTCTATATATGTAGACTGCGAAAGACCAAGCAACCGTTTTGATCTATCTCTATAGATTCTAATCCCAAGGATATAGGTTGCTTCTCCCAGGTCTTTCATGGAGAAAGTTTTGGACAACCAAATCTTAACTGTCTGTAAAACTGATATATCGTTTCCTATAAGTAAGATGTCATCGACATATAATACTAGGAATACGACTGCACTCCCACTAACCTTCTTGTACACACAAGGTTCGTCAGGATTTTGTGAGAAATCAAACTCTTTGATTGTCTCATCAAAACGGATATTCCAGCTCCTTGATGCTTGCTTCAATCCATATATGGATCGTCGAAGCTTGCATACCTTGGTTTTATCAACCGATGTGAAACCTTCAGGTTGTATCATGTATACATCCTCAAGTAGGTTTCCATTAAGGAAAGCTGTTTTCACATCCATTTGCCATATCTCATAATCATAATGAGCTGCTATGGCTAGGAGCATCCGAATGGATTTAAGCATAGCTACTGGCGAATAGGTTTCGTCATAATCAACTCCTTGTTTTTGACGATATCCTTTTGCCACTAATCTAGCCTTAAAGGTAACAACATTACCTTCCATGTCGGTTTTCTTCTTGAAAACCCACTTGCACCCTATGGGTTTAATCCCTTCAGGTGGGTTAACCAAGTCCCATACTTGATTTTCATACATGGAATCCATTTCCGACTTCATGGCCTCAAGCCATTTGTCCCTTTCTGAATTTTTCAGAACATCTTCATAACTGATAGGTTCGTCATCGCCAATGAGCAACACGTCGTTCGATTCACTTACGAGAAATCCGTATCTCTCTGGAATGTTGCGTGTCCTATCAGACCTACGAAGAGGAGGTGTAGTTTTAGGTTCAACTGATAGCTCATCACTATGAATTATCGGTTGTGGGCCTAGACTAGGTGTCTCTGTGATGTCTATTGGAGTTTCTTGAACTTCATCAAGTTCAATCCCACTCCCACTGTTTTCTTGCAAAAGAAACTCTTTCTCTAGAAATACAGCATGCCTTGAAACAAACACCTTTTGTTCCAAGGGATGATAGAATTGGTAACCCTTCGTTTCCTTAGGGTATCCAATAAATAGACATTTATCAGACTTAGCATCCAATTTGTCTGATACAACCCGCTTCACATAAGCAGGACAACCCCATATCTTAAGGTGAGTTAAGTGAGGTTTCTTACTATTCCAAATCTCATATGGAGTAGTAGAGACTACCTTGGTCGGGACTCTGTTTAGCAAGTAAACAGCTGTCTTAAGTGCATAGCCCCAAAAGGATTTTGGAAGAGTTGCATGATTCATCATAGACCTAACCATGTCCATCAAGGTTCGGTTGCGCCTCTCAGATACACCATTATGCTGTGGTGTATACGGCGGAGTCCATTGGGACAATATCCCATTGTCCCTTAGATAATCTTGAAACTCTTGACTTAAGTATTCACCACCTCGATCGGATCGAAGTATTTTAATACTTTTGCCAAGCTGTTTCTCTACTTCATTTCTGAACTCTTTGAATTTCTCAAAGGCTTCAGATTTGTGTTTCATCAAGAACACATACCCGAATCGTGAGTGATCATCGATGAAGGTGATGAAGTAGCTATAGCCTCCTTGTGAAAGAGTTGACATTGGTCCACATACATCGGTATGTATTAGACCAAGCAATTCTCCCACTGGATTACCTTTTCCGGGAAAGGGTAATTTGGTCATCTTGCCTTTTAAGCACGATTCGCATGTATCAAATGAACCGGGTTCAAATGATTCCAAAATTCCACATCGGTGTAATTCGGTCATGCGTTTCTTACTTATATGGCCAAGACGACAGTGCCACGTGTAGGAGTCTATTTGATTATCTATTCGAGCACGTTTGTTGCTTACTTCGATATTGAAAACGTCACTGGATAAATCTAACGTGTAGATGCCATTGCACAAAGTTCCATTCCCATAAAGAACGCCATTTAAAGTTATGTAACAACAATTGTTACTGAAAGTTAAATGATAACCTTTTTCATTCAAACATGAAATAGATACAATGTTCTTTATTAACGAAGGAACGAAATAACAATTATCCAATTCTAAGACACGTCCAGTTGGGAGCTTTAGCAAATATGTTCCGATGGCAATAGCAGCAATCCTTGCTCCATTTCCAACCCGCAAATTCGCTTCTCCCTTGACGAGCCTTCTTCTATTCCTTAGCCCCTGTATGTCATTACATATATGTGAGCTACACCCAGTATCAAGTACCCAGGTATCTGAGGAAATAGAGTGACATTCAATAACGAAGATACCTGAAGAGGATGGGGCATCGGATGCCTTCTTCTTCACGGACTCAAGATAAATCTTGCAGTTTCTTCGCCAGTGACCTTCCTTGCCACAGTGATGGCAAGTTCCTTTTGGTTTCTTTTCAGTTTTCTTGGCCTTTTTCTTCTTCCCTTTGTTCTGTTCTTTGGCCTTCCTCTTAGAACCTTTCTTCGAGGAACCAACTAACAGTACCGCTTTTTGATCTGGCTTTACAGAAGGCTCCACAGTCTTCAGCATGTTGATCAACTCAGGAATTGAAGTCTCCAGTTTGTTCATCCGATAGTTCATCACAAATTGTGAACAACTCTTGGACAAACAACTCAGAATTAAGTCAATACTTAGTTCATGATCCATTGCAAAACCGAGTGCGCTCAGTCGCTCAATGTACCCCAACATCTTTAACACAAACTGCGAGGCAGAAGTGCCTTCCTGCATCTTAGTGGTGAAGAGGAGTCTGGAGACCTCGAACCTTTCGGATCTCGCCTGCTCTTCAAACAACTCATGAAGATGGAAGATGATGGTATTAGCATCCATATGCTCATGTTGCTTTTGCAACTCAGGTACCATAGAGGCTAGCATGATGCAACTCGCAAGTTCAGAATCGGTCACATGTTTCTGATAGGCCAACAATTGGTCTGGAGTTGCATTTTCTGGAGGATGGGTGGGAAGTTGTTCTTCAAGGACATAAGCAAGCTTCTCTGCCTTGAGGACTATCCTCAGGTTTCGAAGCCAGTCCATGTAGTTCGGCCCAGTCAGTTTATTTGTGTCCAAAATGGAACGCAAGTTTAGAGAAGACATGATCGAGTGATTATCCTAGAAATACAAATTGAGATTATGTGAGAAGATTTATTAAAGAATGTATCAACATACATAAATAAAATCCTATTTATTTTTCAAATTGAATAACCCTTATTATCAATTCGGGAGATCGTAGGAACATCTCCAAATAGGTTGATATCCAACCATAGGTAAGAATCACCATGGCTGTGGCCATCAAGTTTTTCTTAGCTATGAAGGTAGGTAATTATACCGATTACATATCACATATATGTAACTATCACGTTATGCTATCAACTAATTGAATGTTTGCATAAATCATTGGGTTGTTAACTCATTAACAAGTATGCATCATATACATAGCACCCAACTGCACCTCTCTTCACATCGACCTTGGCTGTGGCACAACAAATCGATGCTCCAAGCTTAAGGCTGACCCATTAATCAAGAAATAGTTTTAATATGGTTGGAGCTCATTCAACCGTTTAGTCAGGCTTGGATGTGTCCAACAACCAAAACTAAGGATTGACCTCTGACTCCAACTATATTATTCATAAACTAATTCCATGGTTTGAACATGTTAAGGTTCAAGTCGGGCATGGATGTGTCCATCAACCCAAGCGAGAAACAAAACTCCGATTCTAACCATATTAATGGAAGGTGTTGGCCTTAATATTTTGTAAGGGGTTTTGGTCTCATCTTTTCTAAGCACATTCATGACATGTGTCATGACTAACGATTTCCTTAATAAAGTATGTATGTGACTTAATTTATCAAGTCTCATGAATTGAATTAGGAACCGGATTTCCTTAATTCTAATTTCACACTTTATTAAAGGAATTGCTTTGGGAAACAATTTCCTAAATTGTCATAATTAATTTCGGAAATAATATGTTCAAGACTTTGATTTCTCTAAATCAAATCTTATTAAATTAAGAGACAAATCCCTTAATTCAACTACATATTATTTTCATGAAAATCTCATTTAAGAAAACTCTATAGGAAACCATTTTCCTAATTAATTTTGGAGACAACAATATGTAAGAGCATCACCTCTTAAAACATATTTTATTCATGGATTGATTAATTACAACAAATCGTTTTCTAAGGGTGGCTCCCCGAGGCTCAGATACCCAAAGAAAAGTAAAGTGTTGTAAATCCAATTGGACGGCTCCCCGAGGCTCAATCCAAATCAAACATGACAATTTCAATTAAAATTGGGAAATTAAATTACAACATCTAACTTTAAATTGGACGGCTCCCCGAGGCTCAATCCAAAATAAAGAATTTGTTGTCAATTTAAAAACCAATTCAAATTTAATTGTCAATTAACTGTCCATGAATTTGTCTAGACTTTCTTAAAAGAAAGTGCCCAAAATTGCGAGATTTCGAAAATAGGTTTTCAGAATAATTGTAAGTTTCTGGTACAAAGAAAACTTACATATTTCCAAAGTTGGAAAATTTCTAAAATAGAAAAATTTCCAAAATTGGAAAGTTTCCAAAGATGGGAAATTTTCACAATTATTATAAAAATTTAGAAACTAGAAAATTTCAAACGTTTGCGAAATTTCATGACGATTTCCAAACTTTGAAATTCCTAATTCTAAAATTTATTATAATTTGAAAGTTTCCATAATTGGAAAAATTTTCCGAAATTGAGATCATGACAAAGTTTTCCACAAAACAATTATATGATTAAGTCGAACACTAACCGGCTCTGATACCACTGTTGGGACCGGGTGCATGTCGACAAGGATACGAGTTCGTAAAATTTAAAATTTTTACGTGCAGCGGAAGAGTTTGCATAAAATAATTTCCTAAATTATTTTAACTTCGTATCTAGCATGCAACCTTATAGTGTATCGACATAATCATGAAATAAAAGTTTGCGGAAAAGTAAACTAATTTACTTTTATACCTCGCGTAACTTGAAGAAAGGGACGAGATCCAACCGTAGCGTCCCTTGGAAGCTTCGCCTCTATTCGCGTCCACGCCGAGTTCTCTTCGGGATGACTTCGCAAAGTCACGAGTTTTGTGCCGACGAGAACTACTAGATTCTCGGAAGGCACAACTAGAAGGACAAGAGAAAAATTAGAAAACTAACCAACGAAGTAACGGAATCGAATTCCGAGAAGAGAGGAGTCGCTATCCGCTTCTTCTTCTTCGTGTTCGGGTTCTTCTTCTTCTGTAGCTCACGGCAACTTCCCCTTGGTGGAGGGGGCGCCGGCCCTAAGCAAGGGAGGGCGCCGGCCCTAAGGGAAGGAGAAGAGGAGGAGAGAGAAGAAAGAGAGAGAGGGAGAGAGTAATTAATCTCTTGATTAATTGATTGATGTTGAATAAAGGGCTAGCCTTTGGGTCCTTTATATAGTAGCAACTCTTTGCTAAGTCTCCCTCTAAACGGAATTAGTTATAAGAAATTTATCCTATAAATTTTCTTAACTAATTATTCCGTTTAAACCAAGTTTTATTATAAACTAATTTATAATAAAACTAATTCTTCTTCTCTTTAAATTATGGAATAAATTTTATAAGAAATTTATAAACTTTCTTATTATGGAAAAATCAATTCATAATTGATTTTATAAAATTAAAATAAACCAATTCATGGATTATTTTAATCTTCCATAAAAGAATAAATTTCTATAAATTTTATTTATATAAATTTCTTTATACAAATTTATTTATCCATAATTTATAAAACAAATCACACTAGATTTATTTTATTAATTAAACCAAATAAATTGGTTTATTCTCCTTCTTGGCCGGCCACCCAAAGAGGGATAATACCCTCTTTGGCCGGCCCAAATCGACCCGAACCGGTCGCGAATTAAACTCATTTAATTCGCCCAAAAAGCCTTCAAAAGACTTAGCCATTTTTAGCTTCCATTGCGCCTCTGACTAACTCAGATTCGACTTGTTTCTCTTGATCGGAAAATCCAATTTTCAACTCGTTTTAAATCCCTCGGATTACTCGTATTGCGTGTGACTAAATAGGCTTTCGATTTATGTTGGCCGTCTATAATTAACCCATTAATTATAGAACGATCATGAGTGGCACCTAGTAGTACATCATGATCCCCAATTAATCGAAAGATCAACGGTTTGACCCCAGAAGAAATTATTCTGAAACCCTTCAGCAGCTCTAATGAATCGTGCCTCATTCCCTTCACCACCTTATACCCACTTGGTTCAGGACACGGTCTATGGTGTCAGTCCCCACTAGGCTGACTACGTCACACCTAGCCCAAGTAGTGTCTTCCTCGTCCTTTGGATTTCTAATTACTCTCATGTATTTAAGAGACTCGCACTCTTAACATGATATGCTCTGGCCAGAGGCTTTGAGTAACAATCCGACGATAGGCCTGGGTATACATCTCCTCGCAAGGAGTGGTGAATCCTTTGTAGGCTGTTCAAACATCTTCGGGCACTTCGGCTTATACCCAACATCCTGGGTCCACACCTCCTTGGAGATGCTTGCTTAAGATGTCAAAGTATAAGTCTCCATGACCAAGATGACTTGAACACCGCAAGTCAAAGGAACATCGCACTTAAGCCGCAGTAAGATCTTCATTGACATATCTACATGTAGATTCCCATATGAAGTCTTACAGCAGTCACTCCAATGAACTAGTTCCCTTAACTAGCATCCATGTTTATCTCCGGACATCCCAATGTCACCAGCTAGTGAGAATCAGCTGATTAGAGAATAACCCATGCTAGTCTCAACAGAATTGATAGTGTCCATTTTTATCAATTCATCGACTAGGGATAATTTCAATACTTCACAATTGCACATTAGAGATAATCACTAGTTGTGATCCCATCACAAATTCTCTTATGCTGTGAGTTGTATTGCGGACATTCAGTAGATGAGTTTAAGATCCCAATCAAATACACAAAACATGTATACTCAAATAGTGAATTATCATTTATTAAAATAAATGTTTACATCATAAGGCGATTGCCTTAGGACACTTCTCTCATATTACTAACAGATCATATTACT